>JAKWJA010001593.1:0-42759 GCA_027704765.1 Solanum habrochaites | reverse complement strand
GGTTTCGTTGTTGAGTGTCGAGTGGTAACCTGAACAGGGACCACCTATGACTTGGGCTCATTTCTAACTTATTTATGGAGACAGTATTATACCCGAACTTTGATGGATAGAGAGGAGAGAGAAGTCCTGAGCCTAGAGACAAGGAAGGATTCGTTGCCTGCTTATGAGGCCAAAATTTCGTTGCACTATCCAGGTATGTGCCACTCAGCTTTACTTCAGTCCACAAGAGAGGTTCGACCGCTTTGTGAAAGGGATTGAGGTCAGATTTGACAGATCCAGCCTTACAGGTAGTTGCTGCAGCAAAATCCTTCAGGAATGTGATTGATTTGTGGATAGAAGTAGACGGGGGAAGCCAGAGAATTCACCACAACATCGACATGTAAGAAGTTGCGTAAGGAGGTGAGTTTAGTGTTCCTTACTCAAGAAGGCATAGTCTCAGGGAGGTTATCCAGCCGTTCCTATTCGTCGTCATTGCAGGCTTCAGATTGGGGTCCGTCGCAGACATCAGCCTTTTTCTGAGTTTGGGGGGTATCTCACGACTTCGTCATTTTTACAAAGACCTAGGCCTGACTCCAGAAATTGTTATGGATGTGAGAGGAGTCTGGGAAAATTAGGAAATATTGTCCAAACAGAGGTACAGACCCAAGTAGTAGAGTAGAGGTGGTCAGGGTAGAGGCCGCCATTCAGAGGACGTGGTGGCAGGTGGTAAATGTGGTTCACCAATTCAGTAGGGGTGGGTGGGGGCAAGATGTAACTAATGAAGCGTAACTTGGTAGGGGACAATGGACCGACAGGTGGATAGGGGCCCATTGTTATGCTTTACCCGGGAGGTCTTGAAGCCGAGGACAACATCTTGATGCTGTTATCACAGGTATCTTTGGTCAGTGCGCATGGTTAGGTATTAATGATCAGTGGATCCATATTTCATATGTATATCCTCTTTGATTACTGGTCTTGATTTAACTTATGATTTGCTGAATGCCTATTCGTGGTTCTACTCCTGTGGGGAGTCTGTGTAGTGAGACGTGTATAGGTCTTGCCTTGTGACTTTTGTGGGAGACAATACTTATGAGATTTGATTTTATAGAGATGGTTGTTTTGATGTGATTCTGGGTATGACTTGGCTTTCTCAAAATTTGCAATCTTAGACGTGTGTAAGCTAAAACGAGGACATGGCCAAGCCTGGGACGATCCGACTTAGTGTGGGGGAGCGGTGACTATATTTCCACTCCAGTTCGTTTATCCCTTTTCTTCGTGCTAAGAGGAGGGTTAGTTAAGGGTTGTTAGCTTTGTTTACATTCTGGCACATCTCAGGGATGATACTTCCAAAGTACCTTTGGATTGAGTCTTGTGTCGTAGTCCGTGAGTTTCTGGATTGTGTTCTTGCAGACCTTACTGGTATTGCCCCGGATTGGGATATTGATTTTGTATTGATCTTGAGCCGGGTACTCGCCCATTCCAATTCCCACCTTATAGACTGGCTCCAGCTGAGTTAAGAGAGTTAACGGCCCAACTCAGGAGTGCTTAGTTAAAGGTTTTATTAGACAAGGAATCCCCTTGGGTTGCTCTGTTTATTTGTGAAGAAGAAAAGATGGAGTTTTCGGATGTGCAAGATTACAGGCAGCTGAATAATGCTAATATTAGAACAATTATCCCATTCCTTGCATTAATGATTATGTCGATCAGTTACAAAGTGCTTGTTGTCTTCTCTAAAATGATTTGAGATCTGGTATAAATCAATGAAAATACGGACAAAGATGTGCCAAAGACTGCTTTCGAACCAAGATAGGGCATTATGAATTCTTAGTAATGTTTTTGGTATGACGATGCCCCTGCTGCTTTCATGAGCCTGATGAACGAGATTTTTAAGCCATATCTGGATCTCTTTGTTATTGTAGTTAAGTGATATACTAATATACTCAAAGAGCAGAAAAGAAATGAGGAGCATTTGAGAGTAGTATTGGGTTGTTGCGGGAGAAAAGACTTTATGCCAAATTCTCCAAGTGTGAGTTTTGGCTAGATTCAGTGTCCTCTTGGGGGCACGGGTTTCTAAGATGGAGTGATGGTGTATCCTTCTAAGATTGAAAGCATGTGAAGAGGTGGGTTTAAAAACCTACTAATATTTCAGAGGTAAGGAGCTTTGTGGTTAGGCTACCTACTACCGTCGATTTTGTCAAGGGATTTTCTTCATTGCTTCCCCAAACTGCCAAATTTGACTAAGACAGAAGTTCCATTTGTATGTCGGACACATGTGAAGGCAAGCTTTCCAGAAGAAACTCATGACATTGTTGACTTACTGCACCGAATCTTTACTTGACGTGGAAGGTAGATTTATTGTTTATGGTGACGCATCTTATTTGAGTTGGGTGTGCAGTGCAATGCAGGAGAGAATGTAATTTCTTATGACTTCGAGGCAATTAAAAAAGCGATGAAAGCGTAACTATCCGAACCCTATTTGGAGTTGGCTGCAGTTGTATGAATTAAAGCAATGGAGACATATCTATATGGGGTCCAAGTGTGATGTTTATACAGATCATCGTAGTTTACAATAGTCTACTCTGCAAAGATGTAAATGGAGCAGGAGGAGGTGGATGGCACTATTGAAGACTATGATATACTATTTTTATCACCAGGAAAAGCTAATGTTGTGGCAGATGCTTTAGTAGGACAAAGCAGGGAGCATGGGTAGTTTAGACCACTTACAGTTTCTACGACGCCATTGGCTAGAGAGGTTCAGATTCTGGCTAATGACTTATGAGGCTAGAAGTACTGGAGAAAGGAGGATTTTGGCCTGGTTGTGTGGAGCAAAAATCTTCTTTTCTTGATCAGCTAAAGGGAAATCAGTTTGTGAGAGAAGGTGAGCTAATTGTAGATATGGTATTGCGAGGAGAGCGCAAAGAGGCCAGTCTTGATTAAGAAGGCGTCTTGCGGATTAAGGGAAGAGTATGTGAGTGCCCGTCACCGTTGTACTGTAGATGACTTTTGTTAGAGATTTGAATTCACATTATTCTTACAGAGATCAGAGTTAGAGGTCTTCCTATACATCCATTGTGCAACCAAGATGGTACCGTTGATCTAAGGCAACATATTGGTGGAGTAGAATGAAGCCTGACATTGTGATTTGTTGACCCAATGCCCGAATTGTCAGCAGGTAAAGTATGAATATCAGAGGCTGGAGGTACACTTCAGAGAATGCCCCATTCCGACTGGAAGTGGGAAAAATTGCAATGGATTTGTAGGTGGTCTTCCAAAGAACTGGGGTAAGTTGATTCTATTTGGGTAATTGTTAAACAGGGTAAATAAGTCTGCTCACTTTATACGGTCAAGGGACTTCTTACAATGTAGCGAAAGTTAGCCAAGCTCTATATCTCGGAAGAGCTGTTCGATTTGCATGGAGTGAAACTTTCCATCAGATCAGATAGAGGTACACAAGTTACTTCTAAATTTTGGAGGACCTACATGTTGAAGTAGGTACTGTTGGATCTTAAGTCACTGCAGTCCCCCCTCAGACCGTATGGGCAGTCAGAGACGAAACAATTCAAGTGCTGTGAGGATAGGATATGCTCGTGCCGTTGTGGATAGATTTTGGTGGTCAGGATAAATTCTGAACCTTAGCCGAGTTTCGATCAACACATAGCTATCATTGATATTGATATGCCCATTTGATTGAGGCATTATATGGGAGGAGATGTAGATCCCCCATTGAGTTGGTTTGAGCATTTGAGGTTAGTACCTTGGACTGATCTTTTGAGGGGATCATTAGGAAAGTGAAATTTCATTCAAGAAAAAGCTTTTAGCAGATCAGAATCAGGACAGAAGGAATATGCAGATCGAACGGCTTAGAGGACTTGGATTTTATGGAGGGTGACACGTCTTGTGAAGGTTCCACCAATGAAAGGTGTGTTTGTTGTGGTGTATGCGATTGGTTATAAGAGGTGGGTAAGCTAAGTCCGGAGGTATATCATACCATTGAAGTACTTAAGCGTCGTGGGGGGAGGTGGCCTATGACTTTAGCCTTGCTCACCGGATGTTCAGGAGTGCACCCGGTTATTTCATGTGTCTAGGCCCTTGAAAAAAATACCATGGGATGGAAACTACATTATTCATTGGGATTCAGTTCTTCTTGATGAGAATTGTCTTATTGAGAGGAGCATGTTCTATTCTCGATAGGGAGGTTCGGAAGTTGAGAATCAAAGGAGATTGCATCTAAAGGTTTTCAGTGGAGAATCGGCCAGTTGAAGAGTCCACTTGGGAAGAGTGTATACGACTGTTTCGTCAGTTTGAGCAGCACGATTTTATTTATGGAAAAAAATGGCAGAGGCAAGGATGCCACGACGACCGGTCACGGGTCACGACAGACCGTCGTGAGGTCTGTCCCATGGACAGTTAAAATTATGGCAATTGGCGTGGGTGGTACTGAAATGACTCTCTGAACGCCCGAAGAAATGGCAGGACGGCCGTCTCAGGCATGACGGCCCGTCACAAGACTTTTTTACAAAATCAGGGTCTGACCCTTGCGATGGACAGCGGGACGGCACGCGCAGGCCCGACGACCCGTCACGGGCTGCGTAAACCCAGGGGGGTCGGATTTCTGATTAATAAGTAAGGGGAATTTTGGACTAGTTCCTGCTTGAATTTAAAGTAATGAGTTATGTTAATAAGTCTAAATACTTGAAGGTTAAAAGAGGGTACCTTAAGTTATAAGGGATTATTGTGCCATCTTTAAAACTTAATTATTGATAATCGGGGACACCAGAAAGGAGGGTTTGAATAAGAAAAGAAAAAAGAACAGCAGAGGGAGAGAGGATCGAACTGAGAAAGAGGGAGATGGGAGAAGCGAACGGAAGAGGAAAACACAGCTTGAGGAAATCTTGCTTGACACTAGTCTTCGGTGGAGTGAGGTTTGGTTTTTTACACTATTGTAGTAAACTCCTTAATAAGCGAATGTATGTGTTGGGGTAGTATTATAGAGTCTTCCTTTAGCTTAAATAGTGTGTATGCATGATGTGATTTTATTATTATATGATTGTGATGAAACAAGCATGATTTGAAGCTATTGACTCCCAAATCTGATAAAAACCTAATCCTCTGTTAATGATGAGCCTTGAATAAAAGGAAGGCTCTTGATGAAACTATAAAGTGATGAGATGATGTGACGCCTTGGATAAAAGAAAGGCTGATTGAATTAATCGAATGAGATATGGACGGTGTCACTACGGACACATAGAATTAGTGGACGGGTGTCACGAACCACCACGTAGATTAGGGGATCGGATGTACGTACCGACACATAGAAGTGTGGGACGGGTTTGTCCGCAACGACAGTAGTGTAGGGTGATCGAGAGTGTCACGTTCGACCATAGAATTAGTGGAGGGTTGTCACGAACAGACACGTAGAGTAGGGATCGGCAGTGTCACGTACCGACACATAGAATTAGTGGGACGGGTTGTCACGAAACGAAACGTAGATGTAGGGATCGGAGTGTCACGTTAACGACACATGAATTAGGCGGACGGTGTCACGAAACGAAACGTTAGATGTAGGGGATCGGAGAGTGTCACGTACCGACAAATTGAAGTAGGGGATCGGGTGTGAGGAAGGGTCACGTTCCGACAACATTAGTAGTAGGGGATCAGAGTGTAACGTTCCAACACATAGTAGTAGAGGAATCGGAGTGTCACGTGACCGACACAAAGAGGAATAAAGAATAATGAATCTTGAAAGATGAAATATACTCCAATCTAAAGAACATGTATCCCAACGAGATGGTATGGAGGCTTGAGTCCTCACAGATATGTTCGGTGATGCTCTAAATGATGTTTGTATTGTTGCGATCACATGTTAAGACTATTAGTTGATTTTATGATGTTATCTGAGATTATATTGCTTTATATTTTGAGTTCGGCCGATGATACCAATCAGTACTTCTGGTTGTACTGACCCCCTACTTTATGTTTTCTTCTTGTTTATTTGGAAGGGCAACAAAAGTGCAGTCTCTTCAACTATTTATTTGTGAGTGCAGCAAACGTGCCGTCGTCTCACCTCAACGCGCAATCTAGCCAGTTCTTCGTCAAACGGATCTTCGGGAGTGAGCTAGGAATGGGTCTAGATTCGGACTGATATCCTCCTCATGCTTGATGCCTTGAAGTTCCGCATAGACTAGCTTGTTATTTTAGCTTTTTTTGAATACTCTTAGTTTAAGTAATTTGATCATAGATGTTTCTTGTGGTGATGACTTCCAGATTTTGGGGAAATACTAGATGTTGAATTTTAGAAAGTTATTGAATTGGTTTTTATTAATGAGTGTTAAGTCTTCCGCAATTACTTTCTATGAATTACATTGAAATGTTAAGGTTGTTAGATTGGTTGGGTTGCTCACAGAGAGGGTAAATGTGGGTGCCTGTCGCGGCCGGTTTTGGGTCGTGACAGAGAGTAAGGTTGATCTGCAAGAAAGATAATCCACATCTTTTTAGAGAGTCAGTATCTTTCTCGCCCCGGCCTTCGGTTTGACGTTCGAGGACGAACGATGGTAAAATTGGTATCTATTTTGTAACAACTCTTTTGGTCGTTTTAAGTACTAGATTTTTTTTTTTTATTCATAAATATTTTTTCCGATAGATTTTAAATGGGGTTTGGGGTATTCATAATTATAATTAAAAAACTAGTGGGGTGGTAATTTAATAATTTGTTTAGTTGAGAGATTAGGAAATAAAAATAAAGATTAGGGGGTCACTTTTACCATGTATAGTTAGTTTTATATAATAATTGGAGAATTAAGATTCTAGAGAAGGAGGAAGGTTTGAGGCGAGTAAAACGGAAGAATTTCACTTTGTATTCTTGGTTCTTGGCGCCGTCAACAAGGACCGACATAAACGATTTAAGGTGAATTCCAATTCTTTATAAAACAATGATAGTTGGTGTATGTTTATTCATGTTAATAATATTCTATACATATAAATTCATGAGTTGAAGAAGGGATGTATATTCTAATTATATATTGTTACTGTGTTCGGGAATACGGATTAGTGGAGAAATTGAATGATATGTTCTGGAATATGGAAAAAAAAGAATTAAGGATTATTCTCATGTACATCATGGGGAAATAATGCCCTATTATTGGCCAGTGATTTTTGGCACAAACGTGAGGGGCAAAAACAATTACAGTGAACATTAGGAATAGTTAGCCGATTTCTTGTTTATAGTATACCTTCAATTTTAAGAATTGGAATATAAAAGGTGGGTATATTGTGAAGTGTTCGCTGCCACTGGTTCCTTAGCCAGTGGCTTTAATTTTTTTAAAATTGCAATGTTGTTATTATATTATAAACTATATTTTGATATGTTGAGATAGGTAATTAAATATAAGGTGTAGTATATTATATGAATTACATTAAAGTTATGCTAATGAGAGAAAATAGAACTTACCCTTAAGTTTAAACTTTATGAAATTGATTATAGAATTAGGAAATTGATGAATTAGGAAAATTGATTATATATACTTGATAGATTTGGAAGTTCGGCTGGTGTTCGGAGGCCAAAGGGAAAGGAAAGGCAAATTGGAGAAGTAGTTGCTTGACTTCGGTTCTTCATGGAGGTAGGTTATGGTGTATGTCTATTGAAGATGAACTCTAAATAGTGATTGATATGTTATTGAGTGATATGGTGAATTCTCCTAGGGTACTTGTGGTGTGGTTATTATGTTGATTGTGTGGTTTGTGATTGGCCTAAAATTATGAGACGGTGAATTTCAATCTTGAACCCTCTCTATTAAAAGACGGCCTTGAATACAGAAGGCTGGATGAAATAAACTAAGGAGATAATTGGATCAGGGGTCACGTTCCGACACACGATGATTATAGGATCGGCAGGTTCACGTCGACAAGAGGTATATGGGATCGGCAGTGTCACTTACACGACTATATAACATTAAAGGAAAGGAATAGTTTAATTAACTAATATACTCAACTCAAAGAACTAGTCCCCCCCCCAATGAGTATGGCTGTGGAGGCTGAGTCCTCATAGGTGTGCTTGATGTTATGATTGATGGTTGTACCTATTATGGTGTTGTTGTCAAGTTTCATGGTGTTTGTGTTTGCAATCTGGTAAGTATCGTAGTTGATTTTATATTATGATTCAAGGTATATTGGTTTCTATTTTTGAGTTGGCCGAGGATACCTACTCAGTACGTGTTCCTTGTCATGCCCCTACTGTATATTCTTCTGTTCTTTGTGGAGAGTCAGCAACTGTTACCATCGACTTCACTCGCCCTAGATATAGGCAGTCTCCAGCACATACAGAGTTCGGGTGAAAGTATATTCTAGCTCTGGGTGGATTCTCTCATGTAACGCCTGATGTCTTGAATTCGGACCTGGCCATCTTTTACTTATTTTGTTTTATAAAACTCTGAGAATTGTAATAAGAGGGATTAGAGTTTGATGTGATGACTTCCAGATTTTGACTAATAAGTGTTAAAACTGTAGAAGCTTATTTAATTGAGTACAGTAATAAGTTTTGGATTTCTGATTATTTTGTACTCATAGTTGAACTTTGGTACATGTTGGGATTTAGATTTTTTGGTTCGCTCACCTAGTAGGTTAAGTGTGGATGCCACTCACGACTCGTTTTGGGTCGTGACATCAACAAAATCAACAACAAATATTTCCGCTGCAAGGTACAAGGTAAAAATTTTGTCGTCGTTTCGACTTTAAAATTCCTTCAGTAACTTATATCATATAACTTGTAAACTTCAAAAGAATGAAATCTTGAAAACTTATAACATAAACTCAAAAACTTAAGAAAAAATAACTTTATTAAACTTAACATCCAAACTTATAATTTATATTTTAAAAATATCATTAAAATAAAAAGTGAAATTACAACTAAACACTATAAATGTCAAAACTTAAATGCTTTATCGACTACTAAACTTAGAAAAATTCAAAAACGTTCATATTTTCATAATTTGAAATAACTCAAAAAAATTATTACTTTTTTAAATTGCTATATGTCATCCCTTTTATCTCATCCCGTTCTATTTTGGTCCATTCTAGTTTGTTTAGATTCTATCATGGTACATAGTGGGATGGCATAGAACTGATTTTGCATCTCGATAATTTTCATGCAGTTCATTTTGGTACCGATCAACAACCCACTCCGTTTCATTCTGATCCAGTGGTCTCATTTTGGTCCGATGCCCAGTCTTATTCCAAATCATCTTATCAATATCTTAATCAATGAAATTTATTGGTATGCAAACAAGAAAGTATGATTTGTGCATCCAAATCTTGAATGTTGACCAAAGTCAACTCAAAGGCTCAAATCTCAATAATTTCTAATTTAGGATCTCAATTCTAAATAGACACCAAATCTCAAACCATTTCCACAATTTGAGACCAATAGAATTGATGGAATTTCATTTCGACACTCGCAACTCCATAAGACACTAAAATTTATTTTGTAACAACTTTAGCCTTTCGAATCCAAAAATTCTAAAAGTTCACAACTTTTAACTCAAAACTTGAAGTCAATTTCAGAACTCATTCAAGAATGACTCGGTATCAATATTAGATGTGATAAAATACTAATTTTATGAAAATTTTAAAAAATTAATGACCAGGTCATTAAAAAAATGCTATTTTTACTCGTCTTCTAATTCCAAAGTGATTTTAACAGGAGTCTTATCACACGGATTACTTGATTTACTAATTTTGGGATATTAGAGGCATGTCGGATGTAGTTACACTTTTTTATTTGACTAGTAATATGAATCAACACCTTTTCTTGTATAATTTTGTCTACTTATGATCTTCTGTGGAGCTACTCACACATTCGGCTACGACTTGATTCCCCTGTAAGTTTCATATGACTGAGAGGTTCATGGTTTATACTCTTTCGTTGGGCCACCCTTATTGATTAATTATTTCCTATTCAAAAATTAGAGATCCCATCTTATTCCTTTCAATTTGACACACTCCGTTATGACCCCACAACACCCCTAGTCGTAACCGGCATATTCAACCTCAAAGGGTTCTTGTACAAGCCCTTAGCATGTATCATAGAATAAAAATACAGATAAATTTAAAAGTTTTACTTTGGAAGTTCAACTTCACTTCATATAATGAAAATATAATCTAACTTCGTCACAATGTACCATCTAGATATAAAGAAATAGAAATTCAGGACTTAGCCCTTACATCAATAGATGTCCAGAAACAAGAAATACAACAATAATTTCTTTTAACTTAACAAATGTCTTGTCCTCGGATTTGAGGACTCACTAACTTGGAGAAGCAAATTCAAGTGTCTTGAGAATTAACCTTGAAATCTCTTCAGCGGCCTGGACCTACATTGTTTAGGAAAAGGGGAACAAATATGGATTAGTACATCACACGTACTAAGTATGTCTACTATGCATAAAAATCATCAATGCATGCATAAAAGGACATTTTAGTAAATATATGCTTTTTATCAAGTAAACCTAACATACACATAGAATGAGCATTATAAGTCTGCCTAACATGTAGATAACCCAAGCAATACTTGTATATTGCAAAGAATAAATCCCATAACCCTATCCAAAGCTAAGGTATAATTAAGCACACCTACTCGACCATTATTTCATAACTCATATTAATCATAACACGCAACCTTTGAAAAGATCGTACATATTTTAACATACTTGAGTCATAAGCAACATAGTACAAAGAGATCACTTCAACAACCATCTCTTAGGATCCCATAAGTACGATGTGCAAGAGAAGTCCCATAACCTCCCTTACACAATGTAAAACCCCTTAAGAAACCCCTAGTGAGAGTTCATACATTTCAGTCATTCATTTACTTTTATATTAGGGAAAAAGGTTGCAATAACCGACATGATACTATGAGAGATACATGGAATCCGGTATTCTACTCCCATATCGAAAAGAGAGGGTTAACACTTGCCTAAGGTGTAACCTTTAGTACATAGGACACTTGACTCGGTTCATGAAAGCCGGCGGGGCATTTGTAAGACCAAAGGACATTACTAAGAAATAAAAATGACTATATATTGTTTGAAATGTTGTTTTCGGAATATCAACACCTCTCACTCTAAGTTGGTGATAACCCGACCTCAAGTTAATTTTCGAAAAGTAAATCACTCCTTGGAGTTGGTCAAACAAATCTATAATCCTAGGGAGTGGATACCTATTCTTTATAGTGACCTTGTTCAATTGGCGGTAATCAATATACATTCTTAAAGACCCACCTTTATTCTTCGCAAACAATACCGAAGAACCCCATGGAGATATTCTTGGTTGAATAAAACCCTTATGTAGCAAATCCTTTAGTTGTGACTTTAATTCCCTCAACTCAGCCGGGCCATCCAATAAGGAGGGAATGAAATAGGTTGTCTCAACCCTAAAATGGACGTGATGACACTCGTCTTATCCCACTAAGACAAGTCATAGTAAAACTCAAAACCATTACACTAAAATATAGAAAATTTATAATAAGCTCAAAATACCCCCAAAATCTTGTTGTCACGTGTATAAGCCCCTAAAGTATTACAATTGATTAAAAAAGCACTAGTCTCAAATGAACTTGTTTCTAGAATAAAATAAGATCATAACTAAGGAGAAAGAAAGTCCGCTGAGATGACAAACAACTACCTCACAAATCTCCAAGAAGCCTTGGAAAAGAAGAGAATGACAAGTACCACAAAAATCCAGGATCATAACCTACAAAAATTTGTAGAAGCAAGGATTGAGTACCAATCACACGATACTCAGCAAGTAAATCCCTAAACACAAGCTAAAGGAAAAATATACACGTACTCCTTACACCCCATTCGAACCTCCAAAAATACTTCCTGCATAAAGATCAGTCAAACCTAAGAGTTCACAGTTTATAAAAACCATAGCTCAACAACAACACTCTAAAAAATTTATATGCTTAATAAAAATAGTATAACAATTTCATATCCTCAATAAGAAAACTCTAACAATTTCATATAGTCAACAACTACACATGTAACAACCCTAAAAATGACTATGTTAAGTAATGTCTAATGTATCTAGAATGCCTAGATTAGACCGGGTTCACACAGATTGATGCGCGTAGAACCAAACCTCTAAACCTCTGTAACGCTAGCCACTAACGTGGTGAGTTAGTTGAGCTCAGGAAAGTTGGGTTCAGCGATGTGGCACAAGAATATGAAGATTGATTACCCGGATGAGTCTTAACGGCCTTAAAGGGGTAATCTAAGTTTGGGAGGGTCTAGGGGTAAAATGGTCTTTTCAGGCTAAGGGAGTCATGTAAGTACCCCTAATTAATTAAATAATATAGTGTAAGGGCGATTGGGGTAGTTGGTTAGAGGTGGAGAAAGTGACCCATTAAGCAAAATCTTGATCCACCTAGGTTAGAGCCGTGGTGGACGCAAATGATTTATTTATTTACTGTATTTTATGTGAATTAGGTAATATTTTAAATTTATATTAATTAAAGGAAAAATCAGATTTTTACAAAATATATAATAATAATAATAATAATAATATAATCATAATAATAATGTGGGAGCCTAGTTTGGACTAAGTTCCACCCTAACTCTCCTAATCCTAATCTTTTCATTATCACATATCACACTCTCATTCTAAAATTTTTTTTTGAAGGAAAATAACGAAAATAAAAAAGTTCTTCACTCCTTTTAAGAGAAACGACACACAAACAAAACTCAAACGAAAAGCTAAGCTAAAAACAAAAATCAACAACATTCTTCTCGGACGGATGTGTTTGAATGTTGGGGTGAAAGAAGATTGGAGTAAGTGGTGTCGTGGATAGGGCAGCATGAAACAAGTGTTGAACAACATTAATGGGTATGAGGTTTTTCTCCTTTGACCCGTTCCCAAGAGGACCCTTAAGATTAATTTTTAATCGCAATGAAAAACTAAAGGTTGTTTTGTCCCGTTGCATGCCCCTGTCATTAGATCATTTGAAATTTTGAAAGCATGCGTTGGTATGTCTTCTGGTAGATAATTATAGGAGAATTGAAAGATGTATTTTGGCAAAATGTTTTACGTTAATTGTTTGAGCATGGGTTTGCTGTAAATTAACTATGTTGCTGCCTGAAATTTATGTGTTATAAATGTTGTGTTTTTGTATATGTAAATGTTAAAAGTGTGATGTCCATATAAGTGTAATGTTGCAAGAATAATTTCACCTGAATTACTCCAAGAATCAACATTAAAACTTGAGAGAAATATGGATTGAAAGAGACCAAATTTCCACCTTGCTGGAAATGTTGGTCTCGGCCAAAAATTCGACAAGTGAGCTATGTTTTAAAAAATTTTAAAAATTGTGAGGTCATTGGGAATTGAACCCAAGACCTCACCAAATGAAAATTAAATAAATTTTTCAAAAGAAAAACGAAAGGAAAAATAAAATGAGCTGAGTGGGGATTGAACCCACAACCTCTTGAATAGATGAGAGAGATAGAAGAAAAATAAAGGAGGAAAATAAAATGAGGTGAGTGGGGATTGAAACCAGAACCGCTTGAATAGATGAGAGAGTAAGGAGAAAAATAAAGGAGAAAAATTAAATGAGTTGTGTGGGGAATGAACCCACAACCTCTTGAATAGATGAGAGAGTTAGGAGAAAAAAAAAGTAAAACAATAAAATGAGGTGAGTGGGGATTGAACCACAACCTCTTGAATAAATGAGAGAGTTAGAAGAAAAATAAAGGAGAAAAATAAAATGAGGTAAGTGGGGATTGAACCCACAACCTCTTGGATAGGTGATAAAGTTAAAAGGAAAATTAAGAGAAACAAAATGAGCTTGTGAGGGATTGATCCCACAACCTCTTTGCCTTAAACGAGAAAGAGAGGAGGGAAAAGAAAGAATGTATTATGGGGGTGATGGGGATCTATCTAGGGTCCCCCAAAATTCTGAAAAATGCAAGTACGAAGTTTAATATAATATTAAGTGTTGCTCAAGGGATTAAAAATTGTTTTCCTTGCCCAATTCCGTATTGACACATAAGTTGTTCGTGAACAAATAAATAATGCACGCTGCCTCTAAGGATCGAAATCAAGATCTTGGCATACCAACAAGATGCATAAGTTTTGTAACACATAATATTGGGTAAGTATGAGTCACATAGACGAATTATGAATGAAGCCTCATGGCTTGTACACATGGAACGATAAATCCAGCGTACGTTTAAAAGTAAGCAAACCTAAGATGTATGTAATGAAATGATGTGAACCTAGGAGGTTTAAGTAAGAGTGTGAAACATACAAAAAGGCCAAGTGCATTGACATATGACGAAATGAACATTAACGTATAGGGAGTGTAGAATGATGTAATGTCAAATCTCAAGCATAATCCAAACGAACGTATTAAGAATGAAGTCATCGTTAATATGTAAAGAAAAGAATGACTTCATGACTATAGGCTAGTTCAAGTGAGACAAGTTGTATCTACGCCTAAATAGATGTCATTAAATGAAATGACTAAGAGAGTATATTTATGCTAAACGATGAACAAGCAAAGAAGGAGTGGCTACTAAGGAGAGACTAGTACAAGTGAGACAAGTCGTATCTACGTCTAGAATCAATGTCCCTCAATGTAAACTTCAAGAGAGCATATGTATGTTATACGATGAACAACTAATGAAAGGTGAGTAAATGAAATTAAAATATGTTAAAAAAAAACAGGGTGGCATCACAATATGAGGATATTGCAAGTGAAACAAGTTGTACCTACGCCAAATATAAGGTCACCAAAAGTACTCACCTAAGAGAATGTTGAAAATTAAGTGGTAAGTCTTAATCACACTCTATATGTAAGTGTAAGGACAATTCACACTTAATACGTAATGATGATATGAGAAATAATCTAATGAGCTATGATGCCTCATGCTAGAAGCCAACTTCTATGATGTATGAGATGAATGTGATAGAACTTTATACTGAGCACCGATAGGCTAGATATGAGTCGCAATTCCTTATTTTGGGAAGGCAGAGGTTCGTGTAATTCTCATTATATGAGACTGTTCATCCAGACGGGTATGGGTCTTCTTATATCTCCTAGTCTTTTAACCTATATTGCCAATATAGGGTTCTAGCAGGGTTTGATTCCCTATATATTCTAGCATGTTTTGGTTTACTTTGGCTAGTGATTCCACTTCTTTTCGGTGTAGGGTAAAAAACTGGATTTCATGATGCTCACATGATCTATATCGGTTAAGATTAAAGTCCCCAAATAAAGAATGAGGCCAGCCTCAAGTAATGCACATAATGAAATGAACGATACCAACGGTGTTTGGATAGGATAATCAAGAGGTGAGCTAGACTTAAGTAATGACACTAGGTCATTCTTGGTCATTGCACAGTGAACCCGATGAAGTAAATCCTAGGTATGGCTGGTGTTTACACTAGCTTACGAATGAATGAACATGACGTACGTATGAATGAATGAAGCAGACTCTGTGTTTGCTAAAGAATCTCCCTAGTTGAGGTCCTATATGTTGAGCCCTCATTTTGGGAAGTCATAATGTAAAGTTTATGATTCCAAGGTCTCGTGGCATATGGACGAATGATATGAAATATGTAATGTGCTAATAAGCAATCTGTTATGTGCTGTGTGCAATATGTTACGTATGATGATGCATGTTACTCTCATAACATGACTTTCCTAATCCGATTTTTTCAAGTCCACTGACTTGACTTTCCATAATTCATATCGTTAGGAGAGAGCTCTTCTTAATCATGCATTTCCTTAGTGTGTGCTTCCGTATACCCATACTTAGTACAAGTGTGTACTAATGCCATACAACTCTCTACTTTTAGGTGCAGGTGCAGGTGAACGCTAGAGCATTACGAGACTACGCTGAAGTTCTCCGGAGGTGGAGCATTCATTTGGACTTGGTACTCCCTCTAGCTTTCGAGGATGCCTATATTTTATATTCTTGCTTAGATGTAGGCATGAGCTAGTGGGGGATGTGCCACTAGCGTTTCTTTATTACTTGTTTCAGACATTGTATTGGTATCATTTTGGCAAGTATACATTTAGTGCATTTATGAACTATTTCATTCATTTGGTTATCTTGGTATTAGATGGTTGTTGTGAACGATTATAAAATTATGTAGATGATCTTATTCGAATACGATGTTTCCTATTATGAAGTCTAAGTGTACTTCAACTAAACAAAAAGTTCAAATTTTCCACTTAAATTTATCTAGATGATGTAACGATGACGTATGTAGAGGATTCTCTACGATCTCTGAGAGGTCAACGACGCCGGTCTCGTCTGGGGTCTAGACTTCGGTCATGACAAAGTTGGTATCAGAGTATTAGTTTAAATTCCGAGGATAATAAGTTCACATCAACCACATTGAGTAGTTTCTAAGTCATGGTAGTAAAGTGAACCACTATCATGAATTAGAGACTACATGATGCATAAGAAAGTTCTCTTCTTCTTATCTTATCGTGACTTTTCTAATGTCTGATTTCTTGGTGTTAAGACCGTATCTAACATCAAATCTTGAGATTCAGAAAGATGAATACGAGGAGAAACACAGGCAGAGAGATTGGAGGAGCAGTTGCTGGGGTAAATCAAGTTCCTCCCTAGGCCCCAGCTGTTGAATTGGAGATTCCTGTTAACCCATCTGGGTTGACAGATTGAGAAGTAAGGAGAGCCCTGGTACAGATAGACCAATCCATCACCTTACAAACTCAGGCTATGACAGCCCAAGCAGAGCAACAAGGTGTTCCCACGAAGAACCCACCTGCCAGCACCATGGTTAGTAGGTTAAGGGACTTCATGAGGATGAATCCTCCCATTTACACTGGATCATAAATTGTTGAGAATCTCGAGAAGGAGTGTAGGGCATCTATGATGCATGATAGCATGGACCTTTCCAGGTTTATGGTCCATGTCCAACAAGTGTAAGAAAGCATGAAGAGGAAGCATACTAGGGCAGGGAACAAGTCAAGGAAAGGTGAGAAGAATTTTCACTGAAATCAGGGATAAGCCTAGGTTTAAGAAGGGACTCTTCCACAAAGGGGAGTCAAGTTCATCCAAGGGTTGCTATGATAGGGATTCCGAGCCCAGAGTTAAGAGTAATAGTGAAGCAGATACACCTCATGAGAGGCCACATTGTAGAAAGTGTGAAAAGCTTCATGGAGGAGGGTGTATGAGGGGCTCTAAATCTTGTTACAGTTGTATCAAACCGGGTCACATGATGAAGAATTGTCCGTATATGAGAGGTCAAGAAAAAAGGGAAGGAGAAAGTTCACCGAATGTTCCCATGAAGAGCGCCAAGGAGGAACGATTCCTTTCGCACGCAAGTCTAGGGTTGTAGGGGGAAGACCCCTTGGTTATGTCTCAGGTCGTAGCCTAAATTAAGTTTTTTTTCATGTGTCGGTTTTTAGTCACTATAATGAGTAATATTGGACTCATCATGTAATTGCTGACTATGGTGACTTATTTTTATTTATTGGTATGGTTTGAATGAACTCGTTTTTAGGAGGAGTTCGTTAGTTATTAATGCTAAATGCTAGTAGGTTTCAAGGATGTGCAACCAACCCTACTAATATTATTAGATTTCAACAACAAAAAGCCATGACTAGCTTAGGTATGATTTTCCTCATAAGTTTTATGCTACCATAATAATTATCAATCCAGGGTAGTGAGGTTTCAGTTGCCAAATGAGAATAGTCTAAATGAACAGCGGCATGGATCAATCAAACAAAGCATATATTTTAAAATCTTAAGGCCAACAAGATGTTATCTAAGTTGTTAGATATACTCCTCCTAAGGCTGGTTTCTGTTTAATAAACTCTAAGTTTAGAGTGGCAATATGATTTGGTGTTGTATCCAATTAAAATCGTATGTGAATATTGCACTATATAGTTAAGAATGAATTCACTGTTTGCATACTTGTTTGTTTGTTTTTTTATAGCATGGACATGAATTGTTTTTTTGGTTTTGCATGAGTTGTGAGGTGCATAACTTAAGTGCCACTGAGAAGAGAGATGTTTCCTCCAAATCCAAATATGAAGCTCGATAAGCTGTGAGTAATATTGCATTTCCATAGTAGTGTTAACAATACATTCATCAAATAGTAGAGTCTCAGTCTCAAGTATGTTAAGATATTTTGAAATTACCCTCTTGTATTTTAATATGATGTGTATGGTGTCATTCAGAGAGTGTTCCTAGGGGGGGGGTGGGGGGGGGGGGGGGGGGGGGGGGGGGGGAGGGAGGGGGATATGTACCAATCGTAAAATAACTATGCTAAGTATGGTCTAATTATCTGAATGTGCCTGATTAGACCGAGTTTCACAGCCGAATCGCTGGGCGTATAACCAGACCTCTGAACCCTCTGCAAAAACACCAGCCAAACCAACTAACTTGGTGAGTTAGTTGAGCTAGGAATTTGTGGTCCCCTCCTGTTAGCACTTGACTGAAGATTTTTACACCCGGATGATTCTTAACCGGCCTTCAAAAAGGGGGAATCTTAAAGTTTTGGAGGGTCTATGGGCGTAAAATGCGTTATGCTTTATACCACATAAGGGTAGTATTGTAATACCTACTTATTAATTAATTAAATTTAATATGGTAAAGGGGCAATTTGGGTACCGGTGGCCGAAATTGGACCCTTAAAGCAAAATCTTTCTCCACCCGGGTTCGATGTGCCCTGGTGGAACAATGATTAGTTGATTATGTATTTAGGTTTTTGTTGACACCAATTGGCCCCGCGTCAAGTATAAATTAATTGTCGAGATTCGTATGTTTTCCAAACAATTTAAATTAATTAATTTTATAAATTTCACGAATATAGTATAATACATGAATTTTATGTTACTTCGAATATGCTTTGACATAATTTTCGATAATATATTTTTTACATAATTATGTATATAAGTAGTATATCTTATGATTATTCAAAAAAAAAAACCCAATTAAACTAGTTAGTTTAAATTATAATCATACTTTCGAAGCACTTTTACGATTTTAATAATTATTTTACTAAAAAAGGGGAGCTCGTTGATTAATTAATACAAATTAATTTTTTGTTTAAGGTTTAGCAAATTTCTAATCTTATTTTTTATTAACTAAAATTGGACATCTTTTAAATTTAACCCATTTTCCCTTTAATCCATTTAAAGAATCAATCTTGGGCCTTGTCCCAAATCCCACCGCCCATTCAAACCCTTTCCTTTTATTTTCTCCTATTCCACCATCTCCTCCAGCCCACTCCCAATCTCTTTTTATTTATCACCCAGCCCCAAACCCCTCAACTTGCATTCCCCATTAAGGCTGCTGCCCATTCCGTTTAAATTAATTCCCAAGCCCATCCCATCGGCCCAATTCGCCCTCAGGCGCCCAACACCCATTTCCCCTCCGCAAACGAGACCCCCTAACCCTTTTTCCTCAAACCCTCCCTCGCCCCTAATTCTCCCTTTCTCCCCTTCTTACTTACCCACACACCCCAGACGGAACAAATCCCCTCACACCTAACTCGAAAACAGAATGATTCCAGAAACCCAGACGCAACCAACCCAGAAAGACGCTACGATTCCCCAGAACCCTCGCGTCTCCCTCACGCACAAGCACCCATCTCTTTCTCCTCCCCCGCGTCTCCCTCATGCGTACGCTCCCCTCTCCCTTGCCAGTACGCCTCGCAGCTGGCAGGCTGGATTTCTCTCCTTTGTCAGACGCGTTTTCGTCCTCGCAACGCGAGATCAGTCCACGTCTCGCCCTAAAGGACGATGCAATTCATCCCAGCCCTCTACCCTTTTTCCCTTTCTGGTTTGAGTCCAGCTTTCAGAAAAAAGGTTGTTTGTCCTAAAATGGGAAAGTTTTGGAACTTTGAATTTTTAAATAGGTCCATGGGAATCCGAATTTTCCCGCTTCATTTTGGATAAAGATGGAAACCCTATTTCTTTCACCTATAAACCCCCCCCTACCCCTCTTCAAAAATGGGTAGAATCTTGGGGGTCGGAAATTTGGAAAGGTAATTTTATCACTAAAGGGGTTGGACATTTTTGTTAGAATTTTTGGGACGGTTTTTGGTTAAAACTTTGAGTGTTGGAATTTTTCGGAGTTACATCTTGGAGAAAGTCTGGGTTAGAGATTTTGGATTTGAAATTTGTTTAGGAAATACTTGATCTTCCTCCATTTTTGTGGAAGAACAGCCGAACATTTGGTTGAGAAGTTATTTTGGTGGCTTTCTGTTTTATTTTCAGTTAAGGATACAGAAGTTTAAAAATTTTTTGAAAAAACTTTCGCGTTTGTTCTGCTTTGTTCTTCCTCCGTCCGCTGTAGAAGAACTGATCGATTCATTGGCTTCCGACATCATTCGGGTGCTCGTGTTTCTGTTTACAGTGGAAGTCGCCGCTGCTCGCTGTCGTCCCGCCCAGTTCGCTGCCTGAAAAAAGGTATGGCTCGTCCCTTTCAATCTTCTCTCATCTATGTCGATTTGCTGCGATGATTTTGTTCGGTCGTGATTGTTGATTGCCTCTAGTGATATTCTGAATCGTTTATATGTGTCGCTGTTCGTCAATTGCTGTCTTTCATTTTGTTTTGGGTTGAGTTGCATTGAGATACTCAAACGTGGGTATGCATGGTCGGGCTGTTTACGTTTTGACCCATCGGCTTTGTCTTTGGTTTCCATCTTTGTTTCTCTTAATGTTCATGTTAAGTTTATTTAGTTGTTGTTTGTCAAATCCGGGCTTGTTTCAACATCAGATGAGATATAATATTCGATATGGGTTTCCCCTGTTTTGTTACTGATTTCTTTGCCCATTTCGACCTCTTGTTTTTCTTCGCCAGTTTGTTATGTTGTGTCTCCTTGTTGGGTTGATTATTGTTCATCGTTTAATAGCCTGCTTGAATTGTAACTGCTTCTATATTTTCTGCATGATTATTGAAATGCGTTTGTCATTAGCTTCCATGTCGAAGTACTAATCGATTTATAAGAAAATTTGTTAATCATTTCTCTGTTCCAAGCATACCTTGTTATAATCATCATTGTTAATTTTACCATATAGTCCTAGAAGCTTGTTCATTAATTATTAGTTAAGTCTATGACTTAAATTTGGTTTTTCTTATCTTTGATAGCATGTCGTCAAGATTTACATGTTCAATCATATGTTATATGCAAATTTTGGTGGGTGGCTTAAGTTTTCCCTTTGAAAGCAATGATAAATAAATAGTTTCTGTTATCATAGTTCATGTCTTTGATGTTTGTCTTTGTCATATTTGGTCGATTCCGCTTGCATTCCAAAGGCCTTTAGGATTTTTTTTATATCTTATTTTTATTTTGGACGCTCACCAATTCGTTATTTTCCCCATTTCTCTTTCTTTGCATGTAAGCCCGTTTGAGTTCCTTAGCATTTGCCTCCCTATAATAATCATACGTGTCTTAGTCCAAATCATGTTATTATAATCATTTGGGACGTTATTGTGATTTGCCTTGTGCTTATTTCAGTTTTGTTGTACGAGATACTAATCTTTGTTGTCCGTCTCATGTACATAATCTCACTATCATTCGTCCACCTTTTTTATCAGTAAAAGAACTAAAATAATAAGTCTCATTCTTGAAGAACTTACACACAAAAATTCAAATGAAAAGCTAAGCTAAAAACAAAAATCAAAAACATTCTTCTCAACGGATTGTTATTTGGATTTTGGTGGTCAGGCAGTGGTGTCATGGGAATAGGCAACATTGAAACAAGTGTTGAACTAAATTAAGATATGGGTTTTCTTCTTTCTTGGCCCGTTTCCCAAAAGACACTTAAGGTTCAGTTTAATCGCAAATAAAAAACTAAGGTTGTCCCCGTTGCATGCCCCTGTCATTAGATCCTTTGAAAGATTCAAAGCATGCGTTGATATGTCTTCTGGTAGATAATTTTAGGAGAATGAAAAATGTATTCCGGAAAAGTGTTTAACGTTAATTGTTTGAGCATAGGTGTGTTGTAAATAAACTATGTTGCTGCCTGAAGTTGTGTTATAACATGTTTGTTCGTTTCGTATATGTAAAGTTAAAAGTGTGATGTCAATAAGGGTAATGTTGCTAGAAAGAAAAAATTCTCCCGAATTACTCAAGAATCAACATTGAACCTGAGCGAAAAAGAGGGATTGAAAGAGAGCCAAATTTCCAGCCTTGCTGGAAATGTGGTCTCGGCCAAAATTCGAAAAGTGAGACTGTTTTAAAAAAAAAATTAAAAATTGTGAGGTCATTGGAATTGAACGAAGACCTCACCAAATGCAAATTAAATAAAAATTTCAATAGAAAAACGAAAGGTGAAAAATAAAATGGAGTTGAGTGGGGATTGGAACCACAACTTTGAATAGATGAGAGGTTATAAGAAAAATGAAAGAAAAATAAAAATGAGGTGAGTGGGGATTGAAACCACAACATCTTGAATAGGATGCAGATTTAGGAGAAAAAATAAGGGGAGAAAAAAATAAAAATGAAGGTGAGTGGGGAGGTGAACACAACAACCTCTTGAATGGAGATTGAGGGAGAGTTAGGATAAAAATAAGGAGAAAAATAAAATGAGTGAGGAGGATTGAAACCCACAACTCTGAATAGATGAGCGGAGTTTGGAGAAATATAAAGGGGAGAAAAATAAAATGAGGTGAGGGGGATTGAACCCACAACCTCTTGGATGGTGAGAAGTTAAAAGAAAAATTAAGAGAAAAAAGAATGGCTGTGGGGGGGGATTGATAAACAAACCTCTTTGCCTTAAACGAGGAAAGAGAGGAGGGACAAGAAAAAAAATATTAGGGGGTGATGGGGATCGACCTGCAGGGTTCCGCAATCTGAAAAATACAAGAGTACCAAATTTATATAATATTAAAAGTTGCTCAAGGATTCGAAAATAGTGTTCCCTTGGCCAATGTCGTATTGGACACATAAGTCGTACATGAAAAAATAATAATTGAAATGCTGCTGCCTCTAAGATCGGAAATCAAGATCTGGCAATACCAACCAAAGATGCATAATCTGGTACCACTAATATTGGGTAAGCATGAGTTACACTTTGACGAAATTATGAATGAAGCCTCATGCTTGACAAAAGGATCCATAAGTCAAGCCGTAGGTTAAAAAAAGTAAGGGAACTAAGATGTATGTAATTGAAAGGATTGTGAACATAGGAGGTTAAGGTAAGAGTGTGAAACTACAAAAAAGGCCAAGTGATCTAAACATATGAGGAAATGAAACATTCACGTAAGGGCGTTGGGTAGAATGATGTAAAGTCAATGGCTCAAGTAATACTCAAAAAATCAAAGTGTAAGAATGAATTCATAGGTCATAATATGTAAAGAAAGAAGGACTTCATTGACTATAGGCTAGTGCAATGAGACAATATGCATCTACGCCTCTTAAAATCAATGTCACTAAATGAACTGACTAAGAGAGTAGTTTATTTTGATAAAGAATGAAAAGCAAAGAGAAACGAGTGGCTACATGAAGGATAGGCTAGTTACAAGGAAATAAGTGTTATCTACGTCATACGAATAAATGTCCCTCAAATTGTAAACTCAAGAGAGCAAGTATGTTATACGATGAACAAATTATGAAAGGTTAGTAAATTGAAATGAAAATATTTGTTAAAAAGAACAGGGGTGGATCACAAGATGAAGTATGAGTGCAAAGTGGGAAAGAAAGTTGTACCTACGCCAAATAGAAGGTAAAAGTACTCACCTAAGAGAGTGTTGAAAATTAAAAGGCAAGTCTCCATCACACTCTATATGTAAGTGTAAGGGCAATTCAGACTCAATACGTAATAATGAGATAAGAAATCATCTAATGATCTATGATACCTCATGCTAGAAGCCAGCTTCAATGATGGATAAGATGAATGTAATGGAACTTTATATAGAGCACCGATATGCTAGCTATGAGTCACGATTCCTTCTTTCAGGAAGACAAAATTTTGTGTAATTCTCATGAGATGAGACTGTTCGTCCAGACGGGTATGGGTCTCCTTATACCGTTGTGTTTAAACCCTATACTGCCCATATTGGGTTTTAGCAGGTGTTTTGGATTCCCCTATCTAGGCAGCATGTTTGGTTCACTTTGGCCGGTGATTCCACTCTTTTTGGTGTGGGTAAACACTAGGATTTAATGATGCTCACATGATCTATATCGGTTTAAGATTAAAGTTCCCAAACAAAGAATGAGGCCAGCCTCAAGCTAAATGCCATATGAAATGAACGGATACAAATGTGGGCGGAGTAGGATAATCAAGAGGTGAGCTAGACTTAAGTAATGGACACTGGTCATTCACAGCGAACCCGAATGAAAGTCTTAAACTCAATCCTAGATATGGCTGGTGTACCACTAGTACGACATGAATGAAAACGGAAGTAGTATGTATGAATGAATGAAGCAGAATCTTGACTCTGTGTTGAGAAAGAAGGCTCCGAGTTGAGCGGGTCCCATATGTGAGCCCTTAATCTGGAGAAGTCCTAATGTAAAGCCATGATCGAAGGTCTCATGGCATAGGACGATTATATTCAAATATGTCAATGTTCTATAAGCAATAATGTTAGTGTGTGTGTGCATATGTGAAGTATGATAATGCTATTACTTCAGTCATATCATGACTTTCTAATACGATTTATTCAAGTCCACTTGATTGAAAACTTTACATTAATTTCATATCATTAGGAGAGAGCTCTCAATCATGCATGTCCTTGGTGTGTTCTTCCATATAAAACATACGTAGTAAAACGTGCGTTAATAATACCATCCAAAACTCTCTACTTTTAGGTGCAGGTGCAGGTGAACGCTAGAGCATTACGAGACTACGCTGAAGTTATCCAAACGTAGAGCAATCATCCGGACTTGGTAGGACCTCTTGCTTTCGGGGATGCCTATCTTTTATATTCTATCTTATATGTAGGCATGAGCTAGAGGAGGATGTTCCAATAGCATTACTTTCTTACTTGTTTCAGACATTGTATTGGTTCTATTTTGGCAAGTATACATTCAGTGCAGTTATGAACTATTCCATTCATTCGAGTATCTTGGTAATAGATGGTTGGTGTGAAGGATTATGAAATTATGTAGATGATCTTATTCGAATACGCTATTTCCTATTATGAAGTCTAAGTATACTTCAAATAAAAAAAAAGTTCAAATTTTCCGCTAAAATTTATCTAGATGATGTAACGATGATGTATGTAGGCTTGTCTGTGACCTCTGAGAGGTCAAAGCCGCTCTCATTGGGATCTAGAATCGGTAACCTAACAACCACTTAACTATGGAATATATTCAATGAAGAGTCTAATATTCATCAACCCAGGTCCACAGAAAGGCACTAACAGATAAGGAACCACAAGACTCATGTTCACTAATAATAAAGAAGTGTAATGTAATGAAATACAATATCAAGTATAGTGATGATGTCTGACATAAGAACAATGAACAAGATGCTACACCATGGTTTCCGGTATTTTATTTTTATGATTTTTCCTCACCAACCATTAGCCGCTCGCCAAAAAGCCTTTTTATATCTGACTTTTTTATGTAAGTTTCTCTTATTTGCAGTAAATGACGTCCACAACAAGCCACCTGAACGCGCGCCGGGTGTTTTAAGTAAGAAATGCACGCGACCCCAGACTCGAGCACCACACCACATAGGCCCCCCCGAAGCTTTTATGCGGTTCTCCAGCGAGATTTGACAGTCTGGGTAACTAGTTGGCATCGTAGTGAAGGATGAGAAGCTGCTCAAGGGAAGATGGGGAAGCTGACCTAGTGTGGGATTACGGAAGTCCATGACGGACCGTCATAGACACGACGGTCCGTCCTGCTGGTTGTCGTAATGATCATACGAGTATCCTAGTTAACCCAAATTCAACAGAAGTTAACGTATTATGGAAACGGGAAGGACCTCGACGGACCGTCGTGATTGGAGTGGTCCATAATACCTGTTTCATTGAGGGTAATGAAGAAAGTAAGAAAAAGAATTTGTGACGTATGGGACGACAGTGGCCATGATGGCCTGTCGTGACCACGACGATCCGTCACGAGGTCCGTTGACTCAGACGCGTTTTGAGGAGATTTCAGTAATTAGAATAATTCTAATTAGGTGTTTTTTTATTGTAAAAACCTCATTTTTTGGTTAACTTTTGATAGATAGGAATTTGGGATTAATCTTTAGTTCTTTGTTCAAGTATTGAGATTAATTTAAGCAGTTGTTACACTTTTTCTCGAATGATTGTTGGTGCTTTTGTGATTAAATAAGTGAATTATGGATCTGATTCTTTTCATTGTAAAGTAGTGCATGAATTCTATTTATATTAAAATATGAATATGTGATTCGACCATGGGTTAACTAAACTCCATAAACTAGGTTGTGGGAACCATGGGTGAATAATGATAGGGTAAAATCTAACTAAAATAGTAATTGTGAATAGCGTTCTGGCATGGGTATTGATAATTCTTTCGTTAGAAGTTTTTTTTTAACGGAATGGCCAATGTTTAGAACTCGCCTTAATCCTACTTGCCACACCAAGGAGGTGGTAGATAATCGGAACAAGAATTATCAACATAGAGTATTGTACATTATCAATAGGCTGCGCCGATTGCGTACGAGTAATAACTTAGTAAAATATCGATACAATTATAAATGAGGTAAAGGTAAGGGTAGTCTAGCCAAACACACTTAGTCGGACAAGGTGCAAAGTGAATTTTCTAGTGCCAGATGGAAGGATTTAGAGATACATAAACTTTATCACTTTACATGTAAGTACTAGGAGAGAAATTGTTATAGTTAGAATCATCAAGTTAGGAACCTGTGGGTGGGTGACACTACACTCACTAGCTTAACTTTTATAATAATTAAGCTCCAAGATTTGAATCGTTAGTTGTTTACGTAATTTAGTAATTTTTTCATTAATTTAGAATAACCCCCCCCCCCTTGTATTCTCTTTTGTTTTCTAGGGAAATATTGACTAAAAAATAGTAATATAGAATAAAGTTAAGTCGAATATTCCTCGATGGGAACGATCCAACTTCATTAGTTGGTACTATGATAGGACCCGTTATCTTATTTGAGAAAGTAAGTTGAGCGTATAAATTTTTGGCGCCACTGCGGGGAAAGTGCTTTAGATTAACTTAAACTTATTACTAAAGATAGTCAATATTTTCGTAAATTTACCTCTATTGTTTTTTTATCTTGACAGAACTATCTTCCTTTTATGCAAATACCACGGAGAGAAAGGAGAAGTGCGAGGCCTGACCTTGCCGTAGCGTGCTGTTTACCGGCGCGCGGCCTTGGGAGGCGACACAACGATATTGGTTCCTCCGCTGAGTCTGTGTCGAATAGAGGAGGAATTAGACGAGAGATAGAGTAAACCGCTTGCTCGAAAACTGGCGGTGCGTGAGCGGCCGGACTCCGGCGGCGCAATATTAGCTGAATGATGATCAAAAACTAGAAAATCCAGCTGCGGTTGATGTTAATGGTTAGTTATTACCCGATGATCCTGGTGATGGTGAAATCAACAAAGGGGGAAACATCTCGTCTACGCCCTCAAGAAATTAATGCAGATGTTTTGGATAAATATTGCAGACTCTGATAGGACCACTTGTTCTGCCCCCTTTACTACAACCACACTTTGTAGGTAATAGTAGTCTGTTGCAATTCAATAGCTTAGTGTAGAAGTTTGTTTTCAGGGCGACCTTATGAAGACCCAAATGCCCATATAGCTAAGGTAAGAGTGGTGGTAAGCTGTTTGTATAGGGAGGCACAGATTTGGATTTGATTGTAATAGGGCTAAAGGTATTTCCTCTATCACTGACGGGAGAAAAGAGGATTGCTATTTGGTTCACTGTGAGCTCCTCTATAAACTCACATTTTCACTTGGAACCAACTAAGGGACGTTGTGTTGCACGTTACTACACGTCTCCAAGAAAAACTAAATCATCAAAGACATCAGTTGAACCAACTTCGTGGCAATACCAGAGAGAAGTTAGTAGTTCTGGGGATAGATTAACTTCCCCATTTTTGAGAAGTGTCCTCAATCCACCGACATAGAGCTGAAGTTAATGAAGAAATACTTCTATCTGGGACAAGATGATAATAAAGTTGTATTGCATACTATAGCCGCTTGTTCTTATGGGGAGTGTCCTTAGCGGAGATTTGCTGAAAGGTAAAGAAAATCTCCTCGAAAGAATAAGTTGGATTACTAGGGGAAGGTCAGATATCTGGGAGAAATCCTCGCCGCGCAATCACTCACAACAGACACAGAAGAGATTCGTTGAAGAGATGGCTCAGATTGAGAAAATAAGCTTGGGTTTGTATTAAAACATGTCATTGGGGTGCATTAAAAGATAAATGCAGCCAGTTAGTTAACTACTGTCTAAACCACCACCACCAAATGATAAATGTATTTATGAGGAAGATTCCTATGGCGGGAAATGAGATACGGGGGTTTCGACCGAGTTCCCCAGGCTAAATCAGGAGGAAATTGGCGCCAAAGTAAGGAAACCAAGGGGATTCGGATCTATTAAACTATAACGGTGAGGGTCATTATATCCGATATGGAAATTACAAACCGCGACAACAACTTCACAAGGGTATAACTATGGTAATAAAAATGATAGAATAGGGGGGCCTGATGTTCCTCCTCAAATCGTGGAAGTTTTGCACCTAGGATGGTGGAGTAGTAGGAAAGAGGTTGAGGATTGTTGCACAAAATGAGGAGGAGGTTCGAGGTAGTTGAGCACACTAAAATGTTAGGATGGTATTTAGCGGGTATTGGAGAAAGTTGAGATACAAATGCAATATCGTTTAAGCAGCGAATTGCGAATGAACCCCAATTATCTGCGGACATGAACGCACGACACAGGGACTCTTCCTAGCAACCACTATCCAAATTAAAAATGATGGACACCTTATGGCAATCACTACTCGCGGTGGGAAGCAAACCATGACCCACCATGCCGTTATAATGAGGAAAAAGATGATAAAAGATAATGATAAAGTGGGAGAGGTTAGTGGTGTGGTGTGACGCTAGAAGATAACACTGGAAAAGAGTGAACTGCCTCCTTAAAAAGGTTAACTCCCATGCCAAGACCACCGACCCCATTCCTCAAACTATTCGTGAAAAAGATCGAGGATGTTAAATATCGTGTGTTTTGTTTATAAAAATTTTGAAGCAGCTTCTATCAATGTACCTTGTAGAAGCTTTTGGAAACAATGCCCCATTATGCCAAGTTTATGAAAGATCTGGTTACAAAGAAAAGATCTGTCACTTTTGAGGATGATGATAGAATGCACCATTGTAGTGCTATTGTTACAAGATCTCTGGTATAAAAGAAAGAAGATCCGGGTGCATCAACTATTCCTTGTACAATCGGATAATTACATTTTGTGAAAGAATTATGTGATCTGGAGGCAAGCATAAATCTCATGCCCCTCTCGATTTACAAGAAGTTGGGTTTGGGTAATCGAAAGCCCACTGCGATGCAGCTACTGATGGATGATCAAACAGTAAAAATTCCTATAGGGATACTCCACGATGTGCTAGTAAAAGTAGAGTTGTTCATATTTCAGGCAGATTTTTTAATTCTTGATTGTGAAGTCGATTTTGAAGTGCCTATTATTCTTGATTGTGAAATCGTTCATATGGAAAAGGGACAAATGAAATTTGGGTTGGACAATGAAGAAGTGACCTTCAACATTTGTCGATCCATGAGGCAGAGTGGTGAGCTCCAATCGGTATCTACTATATCCTACAAAGTTGGTAAGCCATCTGAGAAACAAATAGAAGAACGTCTAGGTGTAGAAGCATTAGTGGCAGTAATAATGATTTTTGATAACGATTGCATTGAAGAGTATCGGTCATTAGTCGCGGCTATTGATCGTGGTGATGTTCGTTTTAAATTGAAGAAATATGAGTTAGACATGAATAATCGCGAGTCTCCACACGCGAAACCATCTATAGAAGAGGCTCCAAAGTTAGAACTAAAAGCTCTCCCACCTCATCTCAGGTATGAATTCTTAGGAAATGGTGACACGTCTCCAGTAATCATTGCATTAGACCTAAATGAACAACAAGTTGAGAGTTTGGTGAAAGTGCTAAAAAGGTTCAAAAGGTCTATTGGGTGGACTATTGCGGACATTATTGGGATCCCTCCTGGTATTTTTTCTCATAAAATCCCACTCATGCCCGATCATAATCCAAGTATTGAGCACCAGAGACGCTTAAATCCACCTATCCAAGAGGTCGTGAAGAAGTAAATCATTAAATGGTTGAATGTCGGAGTAATATATCTGATCGCCGATAGTATTTGGGTATTCCCTGTTCAGTGTGTACCTAAGAAATGGGGAATAAATGTAGTCCCCAATGATAAAAATGAACTTTTTCCAATAAGACTGGTTACTGGATGGAGGGTGTGTATGGATTACCGTAAATTAAATGCATGGACCAAAAAAGACCATTTTCCTATGTCTTTCGTGGATCAGATATTGGATAGACTTGCCGGAAATTGGTGGTACTATTTTCTTGATGGATATTCAGGGTATAATTAGATTTCTATTGCACTAGAAGATCAAGAGAAAACTACATTTACTTGTCCATATGGTACCTTTGCGTTCAAGAGAATGTCGTTTGGGTTGTGCAATGCACCCACCACATTTCAGAGATGTATGATGTTGATATTCTCCAACATGGTGGAAGATACTATTGATGTTTTTATGGATGATTTTTCTGTGGTTGGTGAATCATTTGAGCGGTGTTTGAGCCATTTATCTGAGGTCCTTATGAGATGTGAAGACTGCAACTTAGTACTAAATTGGAAAAAATGCCACTTCATGGTGAAAGAAGGTATTGTTTCGAGTCATTGCATTTCAGAAAAGGGCATAAAGGTTGATCGAGGTAAAATTGAGGTAATAGACAGACTTCCCCTACCTATCTCAGTAAAAGGTGTGAGAAGCTTTTATTGGAGATTCATCAAAGATTTTTCAAAGATTGCGCATCCGTTGTGCAAACTGCTGGAGAAAGATTGTAAATTTTATTTTGATGAATCCTATCTTAAAGCATTCGGCAAGCTAAAAGAAAAATTGGTGTCTGCACCTATCATTATTTCTCCAAATTGGAACATTCTATTTTAGGTGATGTGCGATGCTAGTGGGGTTGATCTTTGTGTGGTATTGGGAAAAAAGGAACAAATCCTTTACCCCATTTACTATGCTAGTAAAGCCCTAACTGTATCCCAGAAGAACTACACAGTGATTGAGCAAGAATTCCTTGTTGTAGTGTTTGATTTTGAAAAAAATCGCTCCTATTTCCTAGGTACTAGAGTTATAGTGCATACTGATCATTCAGCATTGAGATATTTGATGGAACGACAATCAAGTTGCCGATCACTTATTCCGTCTAGAAGATGAAGTTATGAGAGAGTTAGTGGATAAGACTGATATTGATGATACTTTCCCTGATTAGCATGTATGGGCTGCCTCACAAGACTTCATTCCATGGTTCGCAGATTGTGCGAAATATATGGCTAGCGATATTATTCCATCGGACTTTCCTTTTCATCAAATAAAAAAATTCATGTACGATGTGAAGAATTTCTTTTGGGATGAACCATACTTATATAGGAGCTGTGCCGATGGGATTATTCAGCGTTGTGTGCCAGAAGTTGAGATGTTGAGTGTTTTAGAGGCATGACATTCCTTACCCATTGGTGGACATCATAGTGGTATCCGAACCGCTCATAAGATATTACAATGTGGTTACTATTGGACAACTCTTCATCAAGATGCTCATGATTTTGCTAAAGCATGTGATAGATGCCAAAAAGATGGCGGCATTTCAAGAAAGCAAGAGCTCCCTCTATTCCCCATTCTTGTGATTGAGTTATTTGATGTTTGGGGTATTGACTTTATGGGTCCTTTTGTGAGTTCTCATGTAATAAAGTACATTTTAGTAGCGGTTGATTATGTATCTAAATGGGTGGAAGCTATCACCCTCGCAAACAATGAAGGGAAGAGTGTCACTGCGTTCTTGAAAAAGAATATATTCTCTTGATTTGGTACCCCAAGGGCAATTATAAGTGATGGGGTATCCCACTTTTGCAACAAATTGTTCAAGGGATTATTGGAGAAATGTGGGGTTCGCCATAATGTGGCCACTCCTTACCATCCTCAAACTAGTGGGCAAGTTGAAGTGTCAAATAGGGAGATCAAAAAGATATTGTCAAAAACAGTGAACGTTGGTAGAACGGATTGGATCAAGGAGGCTTGATGATGCACTTTGGGCCTACTGGACAACGTATAAGACTCCCATAGGTATGTCCCCACACCAACTTTTGTATGGTAAAGCTTGTCATCTTCCAGTTGAATTAGAGCGTAAAGCCATGTGGGCTATGAAGAAGTTTAAAATGGATTGGAATGAAGCTGCAGAACAACGGTTAACTAGGTTGAATGAACTCGATGAATTTCGCCTGAAAGCTTATGAAAGCTCAGGCCTCTACAAAGAAAAGTTGAAGAAGTAACATGACCTAAAAATTGAAAAATGAGAGTTTATTGTTGGGGATTTGGTGCTTTTATACAATTCTAGGTTGTGCTTGATTCTGGGCAAGCTCAAGTCCAAATGGACTGACCCTTACTTGATTACCCAACTATTCCCTCATGGAGCAGTTGAGTTGGAAACCAAGAAGGGTGTGCGGTTTAAGGTGAATGGACAACGAATAAAAATCTATTTATGGCATGTTGAATCGGCGAATGAAGTGATCGAGGCATACCATCTCAATGAAGTCTGAGTAATCAAGTGTCTTCAGTCGTGCCGCGACGTTAAATCAGGCGCTGGTTGGGAGGCAACCCAATAATTACAGTTTTCTTTCTAGTAATGGTAGCATTTTCTACTAATGGATTTTAAATTTACAAGTAGCACATCACAAGGAAATTTTGCAGAAAATCACTCCGCAACATTCACAGACGGATACATCGACGGTCCATCGCATCAATCCGTCGTGCCAGGTACTTTTTCATTTATTTTTTGAAAATTAGGGCACCCACAACGGAACCCATGACGGACCATCACATATGTTATAGACCGTCGTTGGGGACTTGTTGCGTCATTAACCAGCAACCCGACCCGACCCGGCTGGGGAATTTTAAAAATTTTCTACCTTTAAAAAACCCCACCCCTTCATTTGAACCATTTATTTCTATCATTCCCTCCCTTTCCAACTTCCTACCTTTCTCATCCTCTTCTCTATCAACTGCTCCACATCAATTCCTCAAATCCTCAATTCCCAAAATCTACTTTCTACTGGTCGGAGTCTGTTGCTGTGGTTCTGCTCTTGATAATCAAGTGTCTCACTTGCTTGTTTTTATCCTCTTCTCAGGTATGTATCTCCGATCTCTACCCATTTACATTGCATTTTTATTTTTCAATTACTATTATCCTATTAATTTTTGGTTGGTCATTGTTCTTTGATCCAATTTTGTCTCACCTAGGTTGAGATTCCTCGAATTTCCTTGTTAAAACTCGAGAAATTGGTGCTTTAGAATTGCTAGTTTGCTAGGTATTTGGGTTAGAAACATGTAGGTTAACATTAGGTATTCCATTTGAGTCACAAGGGATGATTGTGGCATCCTCAATTCTGTCACTGAATGACAGAACGAGACCCCGATGACGGACCGTCGTAGCCACGACGAACCATTATAGGGTCTGTTCCAACACCCCAGTATTCGTTTTCTCTAAGTGTCCACCAACGGACGCATGCGATGGATCTTCGTTCCCACGATGGTCCGTACTACACAACTGTTCTAGTTGTCAGAGACCCTATTCCTAAGGATATCTATCTTTTTCTAATTTTCCTCTGACGGACATCTAAGACAGACTGTCATTAGCACGACGTACGTCCTGCACAACCGTCATGGTTGTCAAAGACCCTTGTACTAAGGGTCTCCCTTTTTTTTTCTAAGTGTCCATTGACGAACATCTACGACGGAGCATCGTACACTTGACGGTCCGTCCTGCACAACCGTCATGACGGTCAGAGACCCTAGTCCTCAGGTTCTCCAACTTTTTCTAAGTGTCCTCTGACAGACATCTACAACGGACCATCATTACCACGACGGACAGTCCTACACAACCGTCATGACGGTCAGAGACTCTTGTTCTAAGGGTCTCCATTTTTTTTCTAAGTGTCCACTAATGGACATATACAAATCTGCATCGTACCCTCGACGGTCCGTCCTGCACAACCTTCACGACGGTCAGATACCCATCTCCTAAGGGTCTCCAAACTTTTCCTAAGTGCCCCATGACAGACATCGGCGGACCGTCATTATCACGATGGTCCGTCCTTCTTATCTGTCATAACTGTCAGAGACTTTCCTTCTTGGGTCTCTAAATAAACATCGTTGAAGTAAGACATGACGGACCCCATGAAGGTCCATCATACTCACAACGAGCCGTCACCTGGTCCGTCGTGTTTCAATGCTACTAAAGAGATGTCATTACAGCTATGCTCTTATGTGTATTTTATCTCGTTTTTGCTTGTCTTGTTTGCTTTTTCTAGTACTAGTAATGATTCTTTACAGGTACTATCTCTAATGACACTGAAATAAGATCGAGTTTACGCACATCGGCGTTCAAAGTCTGTTGACCCTTCTAACTGACTGGTTATAGGCTCTGATGATGAGCATGATCCCAAGTACGTGGCCCCAGGCACTGCCACTCTAGCACGAGCTGCACGTGAAACCAGAGCTACGTTAAAAAAGGTGGCGTCTGGCGTAGTCACTGTCTCTCAGTCTGATGAGGAGTGCACATGGACCGGCACACCTTCTAGGTCAGCTACACAAGAAGAATGACCGTCTGGTTCCTTAGGAGTTTGGGTGTCGAAGGAAGCCTCAGAATCCGTAGAGGTCTCTACAGCCGCCATGGCTACACAGTTTGCCTTGTCTGATGAGATTGACAGTTCTGATTCCACTCCAGGTCACTGACTGGTGTTCTCGCCCTAGTTGCCGACCAGCCCAACCGGTGGTGTGTCGATGAGCAATACCAAGTGTATTCAGACGCAAGGTTTCTAAATGATAATGACGTCATGACACAGACCCTTACATTAGAGAGGCGGGTCGTTACGTGAAGTCTCCCCACCATTCCAGATATCCACACTCTCTTCACCAGACACTGCCTAAAGTGGACATCTCGTTCTTTGGGCCACTATAGTGAGGAGTTGGTCCGAGAGTTTTACGTCTCTTATGTGGATACTCTCAAATCATAGATCAATAGGCAGGCTGCCCTCGCCAAAAAGGCGCCACTTGAGCACGTCAGAGTACGCGGCATACAGGTTGACATCTCCCTGCCAGCCATCCACCGATATTTGTACGGCGGGGATATTGATACCACCAGGACCCCTCTCACCGCTGAGTTCGACTATAGGTGGCAAATTGTTAAAGATGGACAATTCTTGCGTGAGCCATCGCTGAGAGAGACAACCAAGACCTGGATGGCCCTGCACTTATCTATTATTGGAATGGGTGCCGACTGGGTAATGGAGCCGAAGGGAGCCATCAAGAAGGCTAACTTGAATTTCACGGCTAAGTTTTTATGGTTGATTGTCCGCCACTGCCTCTCCCCCACGGCTGCAGATAATATAGTTACATGGGATCATGCAGTTCTGATGGCAGTGATGATAGACGGATTAGAGGTTGACTTCGCTTGGCTTCTACTGGCTGTCATGCGTGAAAGGGCTTTCAAGTTCACCACTACTTACCCTTTTCCTTGCATGATATTTTCATTATGCAGGTCCGCAGGTGTGCCCATCTGGCACATTGTTCAGCTCAAGACTCCGCAAGGCACTGCTGATATCGGCCTCATCAGGGATTAGGCCAATGAGTTGGCTCCATGCAGAGGGCCCCGTCCAGAGGTGCCTCAACTTGGTGAGAATCTGCCTGATATTGTAGCGCATGCTCAAACGGCTAGGCAGGCTACTTCCGCAACCACTGACACTACCACGGTCGAGTCTATCCCATGTAGTAGCACTGCCCCTAGATCCTCTCTCTCATCCCCTTTCCCTACTCTGGTACCGCTTGCTAGGGTCCAGAAACTAGAGGCTCAAACGGCCACACTTCTGCATGTCATCCAGCCTTGGATGCAGAGGTCTATTGCCGAGGCAAAGGAGCGCTTGGAGCTTAATATGGCACAACACACAGAAAGGAAGATTATTGCGGTTCATCAGCGCTTAGACGCTTTTGAGTTGCACGTGCTAGCCCAGCCAGCCTCTCCGGTGGACGTGTCAACCCTTCATGCTGCGATTGAGAGTCTGCGAGCAGATATTGATATGATCCTAGAGGCTAGGGTGCCTGAGTCTGAGGCCTCTTTTGCAGAGCCTACTGAGGGCACGTGCTGGTTGCTTTATTTGCCACTTTTGAGATTCCACCACCTCCCCCTCGAGAGCATACCAAGAGGCACAGGGGTCGAGATGAGGATGAGGCTAGGGAAAGGAAGAAGGAGCGCCGTGAGATGGAGGCTGCGAAGAGAGCCTCGATTGCTGATGAAGAAGAGCATCAGGTTAGGGATGTAGAGTCAGGTGCTGGGCCATCTAGCTTCAGAGATGTGGAGACAGTGGGAGGCACTACTGATAGTGTTGTTGCTGATGAGAACACTACTGAGGGTGTCCAGACTACATAGGTAGTGGATTCCGGGGAACCGGACCTACAAGCTTGCTGATCGCCAACGCTTTGCGCCCCAGGTTTGCTTCAACCTACCACTCTCGTATTTCATTTTTGATGCATTGGGGTCATTGCATATCTTTTTTGTTGGGGGGGGGATAAATGGAAAAAGTGCGTACTACGGTAAGTCTGAGAGCCCAATTCAACAATCCTCTTTTGAGTTTTTTTTGCCTGTGTTTTTTTCCCCAAGAGACTGCATATTTTTATTGTTGAACCAGCATGTCTATCTCTTGTGTCATAGTATAACTCTGATCATGATGCCAAACAAATGAATCCTAATGTATGAAAATGATGCATGGCTAGGCACATTAATGAGAAAAATGTGTGGCTCTAAGCCTGACATAGAGATACACCCCATTGCATGACTCGAAGTTTAAGACTTGAAACTAGGTGCTGATAATCTGTAGAAGTAGGCATGTCAAGTGAGTGTGGAGGAAAATTTGAATAGTCACTATTTGTTACTGAGCTAAAACTTGTCTGGTTGTCCCTGCTAAAATTATGTTGTATAGACAATCAGAAAGGACAATGGCCCTTGTTCAATATAGCAAATTTTAGCCTAAATACCGAAAAAACGAATGATTAAATCCTCTTTGATCCAATGATGTGATCTAAATAGACCTTTCTTTGTCACCTCACTGATCTTTTTCTGGGAAAATGTGTTTGGCCCTGGTCCCTCCTTGAACAATTGCCCCTCATCTTTTTTCCAAAAGCATAAGTTGAGGGTGGCTGATGCAGTAAACAACCTTTTCATGGCCCTGACCCACCTTTGGGTATGTGTACTTTGACTCTGTCAATAACCTAGTATGAGGGTGGCTTATTATGATGAATCTCTGGAAAAGTGGGTTGCAAGAACAACAAGAGAAGAAAGAACAAAAGTAAAGTGACTCAAGAACCAGTGGAAGCAAAGTGAAATAAAAAATATGAATAAAGACACAAGAAAAGACAATGAGTTCATTTACCACATTAGAAAGAAGGGAAAATAGCAATGTGAAATGAATATAAGAAAAAGGCGGAATAACTGATGAAACAAGGTAGGAACGCTTACGCGATATGTCAAGGAGGTAAACAGTCCGAAAGTAATACCGAAATACACCCTTCCTGACCCAGAGTTTTAATGTTAAGCTAAGAAAGTCCTATCGTGATCCTACGAGTTGTATGGAGAACTTAAAAGCAGTGAAAATAATGGCAAGCTTATGGAAATATGTATGAATGATTGTGAATTTGTTCTTGAGAGGTGAAGTGTTGAAATTAATCCCTGATACTCAACTGAAATCAATTGTGTGGAAAAATAGGATGTTTTTTGAAGTAAGGACAATAGTTGTCATACCATAAATATTGAACCCTCGGTGAGAAATTGAAGAGGATAGGTGTGAGTGCGTGGTGAGTCTTGTGTCATTGCTGGTTTCAACTAATTCAAGCCTAATAGTGATGACATGCATAAACATGATGAGACTGATCGGGATTATATCCAAATGATTAATAAAGCTAAATATGATACTATTGTAACAAAGATTTAAAGTAGTGAGTCAATGTGCTTCGCTTTAAGGACAAACAGCGAAATATTAAGTTGAGGGTGTTGATGTACCGTGATTTCACGGTATTTTTAATGCTTATTCCTTAAGTTTAGTGTGTGTCCAAAAGCCTTTTTGTATTTATTTTTATGTAAGTTTCTCCTTATTTGCAGAAAATCTGTCCAAAGATGAACGTGGAAGTTTTTGAGCGAGAAATGCAGAAGAGACCACCTACGGAGCTTATGACGGTCCCTGGGGCTTGTGACGGTCTGTAGGTTGCATCGTAGTGAGGAAAGAAGTTGTTGAAGGAAGATGGGGAAGTCTGACCTAGTGTGGGATTACGGAAGTCCATGACGGACCGTCATAGCCACGACGATCCGTCCTGCTGGTTCATCGTAATAATCAAATAGTAGTCCCAGTACCCAAATTCCAAGAAGTTAAAGTATTGTGGAACAAAGACCCTCGACGGACCATCGTGCTTGGAACGGTCCGACATATCTGTTCGTTTAGGGTAATGAAGAAAGCATAAGAAAAATTTGTGAAGTATGGGACGACGGAGGCCATGACGGCCCGTCGTGACTACGACGGTCCATCACGAGGTCCGTTGACTCAGACGCGTTTTGACAAATTTTCAGTAATTAGAATCCTTCTTTTATTAGGTTTTTTTATTATTATAAATAGTTTTGAAAAACCTCATTTTGGGGGCTTAGACTTTTTTATAGTTAGACTTTTGGATAATCTTTAGTTCTCTTGTTCAAGTATTGAAGGATTACTTTCACCAATTGTTACACTTTTTTGGGAAATTGATTGTTGGGGCTTTTGATTTGATTAATCCAGTACGTGTCTGGTTTTTATTCTTTATCATGAAGTAAGTCATGGATTCTTATATTAAATATATTAATTTTTTATTATACTGTAAGTACTAAACTCCATAACTAGGGATTTTGGGAACCCGGGTGAATATGAGGAAAAATCTTCAACTAAAATGCGGATCTAAGAAGAGAATCTTGCATGTATTGATAATTTTTTCGCTCGAAGTCTTTTTTAATGTGGACACGTTAGAACTTGCCTTAATGCGACTTGACGGAACCACGGAGGTAGATAATAAAAAAGAATTATCAACATTGTTTAGTGTACATTATCAATAGGCTCCGTGTCGTAATTGTTACGAGGTAATAACTTAGTCAAATCTCAAATACACATGCTTAAATATGAGGTAAAGGTAAGGGATTAGTACAGCAACAACGTAGCCGGACCAATGTGCTGAGTTAAATTTTTCAAGATCCCGGACCAATATTAAAGACTACATCACTTATCACTTTACATGCAAGATACTAGGAAAGAAGTGTTTTGGTTCAATTATAAAGTTAGGAATCTGTGGGAAACACTTAGGCCCTGATTACTTTTCTTAATTGATATAAGCTCCAAGGATTTTGAATCTGTTAGTTGTTTACTTATTTATTTAATTAGTTATCATAATTTAGAAATAAAATCCCCCCCTTTCTTGGCTTTTGTTTTCTAGGGAAATACTTGACTAATATTATAATATAGACTAAAGTTAAGTCTGACTATTTCCCCGTGGGAAGATCCCAACCTTATTAGTTGGGTTCTTTACTTGATACGAGCGCTTTACTTCTTATTTGAAAAGTAAGTTTGAGCGTATCAACACACCCGCTCTCTCTTAGTCCAGGACCCATGGGGAACATATCTGTCCATGCATCCATCGCGGCGTGCAATACGACCCTCAATAATAGTAACCATCATGGCGCGCGATACGTCTCTCGATATATAGTATTCATCGTGGCATGCGATTTGTCCCTCGAAATATAGTATCCATCGCGGTGCGCGATACATTCCTCGAAATAGTACATCCTCTTTAAGTTCTCATTATTTCTCAATGCACATAACACTTGTCACAACCATATCTCAGAATAATGCAAATGTCATGTTCACATAAATAATGAGAAGATGACCATTTTCATAACATTGCACAATTCACAACAACACAAACATGATATCACATCAATAATGATTCAACAAGCTTTCAAACCTTTCTCAACACATTATATATAAACAATTAATCACATTGCCTTTTTGTTACCCCTTATTCATCATTAGAATTAATCAATGTGGACAAGTCAACCCATCATCAAGTCTCATTACTCACAAACATATACTATAAGGAAATACACGCATTCCATACACTTATCAAGAGTTTAGAAATTCACTTGCCTCGGTCAATCATGAATTCACTCTGAAATTTGAGCCTTCCCCTTTCGTTTAACTTCCACTAAAAGCAATCTATTTAAACAAAAGGGGGGACCACGCAAAAGATTTCAAGGGGGACTAACAAACCACATTACTATTCTAGTGTAAGACATTCTGGAAAATTATGTCTATGAAAACCGTATGCCCTTAGATAGCCTCGTATGGGTACATAGGCACCCTATGTCCAATAATTGAAAATATTGGGCAAGTAATTAGAAAAATGGGCTAAGGTATTTGCCAAATTTTCTATATACGAATAAGAATATAATTTTTGGGTTGTCCATACCCCGATCCAAGATTGATGGAAAAGAAATGTTACCTTCTATGCAGACTCTAGCTAAATAAAATCCTTATTAATGTTTTCACACAAATACTGGCATCCAAGGTGTCAAGCCGTAGACCATTACACATGGACCTTTTAAAATGTCATGTACATTAGCAGTGCCACAAGGTCATACTAGGGTCCTTGGACAATAAGTAAAACATTCCCAAACCAACCATAAATTAATAGTTAGTTAGAAAGCACACTAACCCAAGTGAAAGAACATGTGGCAAGACATGAAGAAAAGCACCAAAGGAGGGGACCACCCTAACCGAATTCGGTTTAGGTAAGTTTAGGGGACAAAAAACGTGCATAAGGGACCACTCCATGTGTGGGCCTAACTTCCTAACCAATTTTAAGACTCTAACATACTGCCTCCAATATTAACTAACCTAGTACTAACCGCATTGGACCCAGTAGTGCACCCAACAACCTAGTTTTACCTTAATTCATTAATTTCGCAAATTAATTAAGTAATTTAAAAAGGTATAAAAGAAGAAATAAAATGCAATTTTCAGATTTCGGTTAAGCCGAAGGCCAACCGAGTACCTGACCTAGGAGGGTCAAGAGTTGTTAGATCCTAAGCGACTTAAGGATACTGTTAAAAAGTAATTACACCAGGATACTTAATTAAATATTTAGAAACTAACTTAATTATTTAAAGGGGCGAAACAAAATCACAAAACAATTTCTAGATTTCGGTTAAAACAAGAAAAACAACCTCGTACCTAACCTAGGATGGTTAAAGATAGTTAGGGTTATATAGACTTAAGGTACTTATTAATTCCTCTAGGTCACTTATTAATTTAAATTAGCCATTTAAATTAAGTAAATTAATGGATCAAATCGAAACTCTTACACTAAGTAGTACACTCAAGAAATATCCTAGTACTTAACCTAGGATGGTCCAAAAGGTTAATTTTGGATACTTTAAGTGACTTACCCTAGAAACCTAATTTAAAATAAATTAAGGATGTTAATTGATTAACATAAAGTCCCAATGTTTGAACCAACACCATATTCCAACACCAATTCCTGATTTGACTAGTTTTATGTTCTTCTATGTTTGGAGTCAACTTAGGAGGTTTTTTAGTAATTATTTACTTAATTTATTCAATTAACTTATTAAACCCTAAACTATGAATAAGTTCAAGGTCAGTTTCATAAACATAAAAATCACGTTCAAACTCATAGCAAATACACGACTAAAAGCAAAAATAGCTGACAAAACAGTGAACAAAAACTCAAGAAAAAAAAACAGAAAATTTCTTAGACTGAATTTTCAAGGTTTTTTTCGAAGTTTTCCATTCAAGTTCGTTCCAGTGGGTATTCGTAGATTAAGTTCTACTTAAGGTAGGGTTTCCTCTCATGGAAGTCCTTTCCCAAGGCTTTTCAAACGTTTCAAACTCATGAATTTGATACTAGGGTTGTTTCCCCCATGATCTTGTTGAACGTCCATCTCCTATTTATCCTTGTATTCGTGATTCTTTAATTATATCGATATAATATTGACCATGTTTGTTGGTATTTTGTGTGTCTAACTTATTTGGTAAGTTATTGATTTATTAATTATCAATGAGGTCTATAGATTGGAATCGGATGATGATGATTAGTTACACAGATTCAGGGATGACATAATGATTATTTTGTGTTTAGAAATATGAAGTGTTATGATTTGTTATGAAGTGAGTCTAGCTGTTATAGGTTGTTCATTGAATGATAATTCTAAGTAATTGAATGTAAAAAGTTGATTACACAAATGAAGTTTTATATGACCACCATATGTAAAAGTTTGTTTATGGCCAACAAATTGGGCTCGCAAAACTATGTCCAAAATATTAATCGCCCAAAATGTGTGCAGTTATAATACCACAGTGAAATCCTCTCTACATCAATAAATCATAACATAATGGTATGCAATCATTGGACCAGTCCCAACATACCCTATTCACTCCAACTTGTGA
>JAKWJA010001592.1:0-75940 GCA_027704765.1 Solanum habrochaites | reverse complement strand
AGCTCGCTTTTGTGGTATCACTTTTCACATCACACGAGTAAACTATCAATTCCTCGCATGATTTAAATATATTACTTCTCTGAAAAAGTTGATTCCAATAGCATGAATACTTCAAATCACATGTATTATATTGATTATTGTTACTTTTATTATTATTATTATTATGTTTTTTTTGATAGATTTTGCAATTTATGTCGCTTCATATATTAAAATTGTTGAATTAATAGATAATATAATCTTTCCGTCTATTTTCACTTTAGAAGATTTTTGTTGAATTTATTGTAGACTTGTTCATTAGGATATATAAATAATTAGTAGGAAATTTCATCTAAGATTCATGATAAAATAGTGATAATTACTATAACAATTATAATAAAAAAAAGTAAAATTTGAGAAATTATAAAGAGAACAAAAGAGAAAAAATTAATAAATAAAAAAAACGAAGCCATAAAAAAAACAATTTTTTTTAAAAAAAAAAGAAACAGAAAATAATAATAAAAAAAAACAAACGTGAAAATGAGAAAATAAAAAAAAAAAGAGAAAAAAAGAGAGAGAAGCAGAAAGAAAAAAAATATAAAATAAAAGTAGAAATTTTAAAAAAATGAAAGAAAGAACGTAAAAAAAAGATATAAGCGTAAAAACAAAAAATTAAAAAAAAAAGGAAAATGAAAAAATGAAAAAAATACAAATATAAAATTAATAGAATGTAAAAAAAAAGACAATTTAAAAATAAATAAAAGAGTAACAAAATTATTACAAAAGAATTTGAAAAAAAAAAGAGACAAAATCTATAAAATAATAATAAAAATAAAAATAATGCTAAAATAGAATTAAAAAAAAGAGAGAGAGAGAAACAGATTTACAGAAAATAAAAAAAAAAAAATATGTAAAATCTAAAATAAAATAAAAACGTGCAGAAAAAAAAAGAGAAAAAAAAAGTTTTTTAAAAAAGGAAAATTTTGTTTGATTAAAAAAAATACATTCCTAATCTATTTAGGATTTCTTGATAAAAACTAACTTCAAATCTTATAAAATTTATTTATTTTTCTTATTTTTTATCTAATAAATAAATAAATACAATTCTAAATTAACTTGAACTCTAAAAATCTTTTTCCTACACAATTCTAATTCCTAACTATTAAACACCTATATAAATTCTACACATAATAACATTAAATATATATATAAATAAATAATAATAAAAACGATCATCCTCTCCAAATGCTCTCGGCGCACGTTAACTAACGTGCGCAGTGAAGGTGAAAAATGGCGAGAGGAAGAGGTAGAGGACGAGGACGAGGACGCAAAACAGCAATATTGACAGTTGGAAGCTCAGTGGGAGCTCGAGTGGAAGCAAATGAGGAGATTCAGCTAGAACAAGCTCCAACTGAGGAAGGAAGATATGAAGCTGGGCTTTCAGTGACTGCTAAAACTACAAGAAATCTGAACGTAAACTATTCAAGGGAAGAAGATGAAGATCATAGCAACTCAGATCTAGATCAATCTGAAGATGAGAACAAGATGGTAGGTAATGAAACAGTAACTGATAGTAAGGGAGAAGTAGAAGAGGAGAAGAGCAAGGAACCTTGGGTTAACATGTTTAAAAATAATAGAACAGCTAACAATGGAATGAACTTGACGTACTATCCTCCACAAATAGTGAATGGGCAAACTATGGTGCAACTAGAAGGTTCTGAAGTACAAATTGAAGAAGAAAAGTGGAAATATGCTCTAATAGCTTATGTAATTGGTGAATGTCCTGGATTTAATACTATGAATAGATATGTAATGATGAACTGGGTGAAAGGAGAGAAACCTGAGGTATTTCTTCATGATGAAGGTTACTACATAATCAAGTTTAGGAGCCTAAATGATATGAATGAAGTGCTGTATTCAGGGCCATATACGATTAGTAATAGGCCTATTATATTGAAGCAATGGAGTGCAGAGTTTGAATTTGGGAAGGAGTTTCTAACTGAAATACCTCTATGGGCAAACTTTCCAAAGTTGCCTTTAAACTGTTGGGGAGCTGGATCTCTAAGTCGCATAGCTAGTGCAATAGGTGTGCCTCTATTTGCTGATGAGTGTACCACCAAACAGACTAGAATTTCCTATGCTAGAATGTTGATTGAGGTTAATGTTACTAAGCCTGTGCCAGAGAAGATAGCAGTCCAGGATCCAAATGGTAGAACATTTATCCAAGATGTTGTGATGGAATGGAAGCCACTATACTGTGAGAAATGCCAGAGGATTGGGCATCAATGTCAAGATACAATAGAAAAGATAGCAGTTCAGGATCAGCAAAAAAAGAGAAGGCCCTGGAAAAAAGTTACTCAGGCTTGGCAATATAAAGGGCCTATACAACAACAGGAGAAGATAGGGGAACAGAGAAAGGGGGAGGAGACCAAGGAAGATGAACATGTTTCTGTGCAAGAGGAGGAGAATGAGATAACAAATGATCAGGTGATTAATACACCTGAAATAAGCTTAAGGCCTAACACTGGGAGTACACAGCTGGAGTTTAGCCTGTCAAACTTTCCAATGTTATCAACAATACCTATAAGGAATGGGTTTGAAAGTCTTATGAATAGTAAGTTGGTGTCACTGCCTGTGGATAGGGGGGAACTTCAAAATCCTGTTAATGAAGTGGAGCTTTTGGAATGTTAGAGGCATGAATAAGAGATATAAGCAGAAGGAAATAAAGAAGTTTTTGCAAAATAATAAAGTTTCTTTGGCTGGCTTAATTGAAACTAGAGTAAAAGAGAACAATACTAGTACAACAATTAATAGTATAGCTGCAGGGTGGAAGTAGTTTCAATAACTACAAAGATGCTGTAAATGGGAGAATATGGATTATATGGGATGATAGCTGGTATGAGGTTAAAATGATAACTAGTTCAGCTCAAATGATACATTGTTATGTACTAGAAAGAAGTAAAGGGTATCAATTCAACCTCACAGTAGTGTATGGATTTAATACTATAGAGCAAAGGAAGAGTATGTGGGATGAAATGAACAAGATGGGCCAAAGTGTTATGCTTCCTTGGCTTATTGCAGGAGACTTCAATGCTATTATGTCTCCCAAAGATAGGCTAGCTGGAGCTCCTGTCACTGAAAATGAAATAAAAGATTTTTCAAATTGTGTCAAGGCTATGGGAATTAATGAGTTGCAATGGAAAGGAAATTACTACACATGGAACAACAAGCAGACTGGTAATGCAAGAATCTCAAGCAGGATTGATAGAGCTTTTGGGAATGATGCATGGATGGAGAAATGGGGGCATGTCATAGTAGAATATGATAATCCAGGGGTTTCAGATCACAGTCCAATGAAGTTGATGCTTTATCAAGGTTATCAGCAAGTGAGACCAAACTTTAAGTTTTTTAATGTATGGATTGAACATGAATCCTTCTTGGAGCTGGTGGAGAAAGTATGGAAGAAGGAGAAAGGAAAGGACTCAATGAAGATGGTATGGAATAAACTGAAGGCCCTCCAACATGTCCTAAAACAGCTGAATAATAGTGAGTTCAAATTCATAAGCAAGCAGATTGAGGATGCTAGAACTGAGCTTGCAGAAGTACAAAATCAGCTTGGTAACCATGCAAAAGATGAGTTAGTTGGTAAAGAAAAAGAACTCCTAACAAAACTTGAAAAATGGTCTATGTTAGAAGAAAATGCACTCAGGCAAAAAGCAAGAGCAAAATGGATTGAGCTAGGTGATGCAAACAACAAATATTTTAGCTCAATGATAAAGGAGAGAAATAATAAGAAGTCCATCAGGAATCTGATGTCACTAGATGGAAGGATGCTACATGAACCTCAAGAGATCCAAAATGAGTTTGTCTTATTTTATAGAAGTTTAATGGGCACAGCAGCAGATAGACTACCAGCTATAAATACTCAGGTGATGAAAAGAGGACCTGTTCTATCAAGACAACACAGAATCCAGCTTTGTGCAACAATAACTGATCAGGAGATAGTTGAAGCTCTGAAGTCTATAGGGAGTGATAAGGCTCCAGGTATTGATGGATATAATGCTCTTTTCTTTAAACATACATGGAAGATCATTGAACATGATGTTATTGATGCTGTTAAAAGTTTCTTCAATACAGGAAACCTTTTTAAGTCATTCAATTGTACTCTTGTTACACTGATTCCTAAGGTGCAGAGTCCAAAGAGTGTGAAAGAATTCAGGCCCATTGCTTGCTGCACTGTGATGTATAAAATAATCTCAAAGGTGATTACTCAAAGAATGCATGAAGTCATCCATACTATCATCAGTGACAGCCAAGCAGGATTCATCCCAGGGAGGAAAATTGGAGATAACATTATCTTAGCTCATGAGTTGGTTAAGGCTTACACAAGGAAGAATGTTTCACCTAGAAGTATGCTAAAAATTGACTTACAAAAAGCTTATGATTCTGTAGAATGGCCTTTCCTGGAGCAAGTAATGGAGGGTTTGGGTTTTCCTGACTTATTTACTCAATGGGTAATGAAGTGTGTTACAACAGTGAATTACACTATTGTTGTTAATGGTCAGAATACTCAAAGGTTTGATGCAGCAAAAGGGCTTAGGCAAGGGGATCCAATGTCACCTTTTCTCTTTACTATAGCAATGGAATATCTCAGCAGATTGCTCAAAGGTCTCAAAGAAGAGAAGAACTTCAAATATCATCCCAAATGTGCAAAGTTGGATGTGACTCATTTGTGTTTTGCAGATGATCTGCTTTTGTTTTCAAGAGGTGATCTAAATTCTGTTAAGGAGCTTCATAAATGTTTTACTGAGTTCTCTCAGGCATCAGGATTGCAAGCTAACCTTAATAAGAGCTCAATCTACTGTGGGGGAGTACAGAAGGAAGTAAGACAACAAATTGTCCAACAACTGGGATATACAATAGAAGAACTTCCTTTTAAATACTTAGGGGTTCCATTGTCTTCAAAGAAGCTGAACACAATCCAATGGTATCCACTTATAGATAAAATCATGGCAAGAATCAACTCTTGGACAGCAAAAAAGTTGTCTTATGCAGGAAGAGCTCAACTAGTCAAGACTGTGTTGTTTGGAGTTCAAGCATACTGGGCACAACTCTTTATTATACCTGCAAAGATCATCAAGTTGATAGAAGGATTATGCAGAAGTTACTTATGGGAGGGGGTAGGACATGTAACAAAGAAGGCTCTAATAGCCTGGGACAAAGTATGCAGTCCTAAATATGAAGGTGGTTTAGGCTTGATCAACCTGAAAACTTGGAACAGGTCAGCAATAGCTAAACTATGTTGGGATTTAGCAAACAAAGAAGATAAGCTGTGGATTAAATGGATTCATGCATACTATATAAAAGGACAGAGGGAATGGAAGATAAGCAAAAATGCAAGTTGGATGGTGCAGAAAATAATGAGTGCAAAAGCTACAGTTGATCAAGTGCAACAACAGCAAAACAAAGGAAGAGGTATATTGAGGCATATGTACTATCACATGACAAGAAGACAACCAAAGCCAGCATGGACATGCTTCATGTATAGCAATGCAGCAAGACCAAAAGCCTACAACATAATGTGGATGATGATGAACCAAAAATTAGCAACTGTGGATAGATTAACCAGATGGGGGCTGGAAGTAGATAAAACATGTGTGTTATGTAAGAATGCAGATGAAACTATAGAACACCTGTTTCTACAATGTCAGTTTGCAAGGAAGATATGGGAGAAGGTACTGAGAATGCTAAAGCATCAAGGCAATATTCCAATGGTCTGGGAGCAATTTCAACAATGGTGTGTCCAGAATGGAAGGAGGAAGAGAGCCACAGCACAAGTGTTCAAGACAGTGATTACAGAAGGCATTTATGGCTTATGGATAGAGAGGAACAATAGAATTTTTGAGAAAAAAAGCAGAACAGAGAGGAGAGTATAGTAAAAGAGATTGCTTGTGTTACTATAGCTAGAATTCCTACTGCTAGTTCAAAGATGTATCTGAATTGATAATTTTAGCTTAGTACAGGGATAGAGTAGTTGTTTTTCATGAAGTTTGAAGCTACTGTGTTAGTAGCTTGATTTGTAATGCTGATTCTGGTAATTAATAAAATGTAGTTACCAAAAAAAAAAAATAAATAATAAATAATAAATAATAAATAAAATAAATATGAGTGTTTCAAATTTTAAATGGACACATATAAAAAATAATAGAATAATTTTCAATAGATTTAAAATAAATAAGACGATTTTTTAAAAGGTTTAAAATAAATGAAAGAATAAAGTAAAAACATTTCTATTATTAAGTTAAATAATATAAAATTCAAAATTAAGTCTAGTCATATCAAAGTCAATGAAGCGACCGTGCTACAACCACGGGACTCGAGGGGTGCCTAACACTTTCCCCTCGGTCAACAGTATTCCTTACCCGAATTTCTAGTTCGCAGACCAATAAAATAGAGTCAAATTTCCTTTTGATTAGGGATTTAAATAAGGTGACTTGGAACACAAAAACTCAGTGGCGACTCTGAATAATAATTATCCCTTTTCAAAATGTCACTTTAATTGGAAAAACTCTTTTTCTTTCAAACAATAAAAATCAAAAAAAATATTAAAAGAAAAAAAAGGGGCGTGACAATAACATTATATTAGAGTGAGTTAGAGTCTCACATTGATCGAAAAATACACTAATAATCTACTTATATGACACAAACTAATTTTAGAATTGAATCAGACTTAAATATCGTATCTTCAATTATATATTACTACATAAAAAAATTACAAAAAAAAATAGACAAATTTACTTAAATATAGTACATTAATATTCTTTTTTTACCATTTTCCCTAAAACCAATTGCAAAAGACAACATTCAAAGAAAAAACACATGAATAATAGATAACAAAAATATTAAAAATAATAGGTAGACGGCTATATATGCATATGCAGAAACGTCAGTAAAATAAAATTATCAATCCATATAAAAAAATAAGTATATAAAATAATTATAATAGTGAAAAGTTGAGAAATGGCTAAGATAGTCTTTAAAATATATGTAATATTTTTATTTTGATTCTTAATGTATTTCACTTTAAATCCTTATTAATATAAGAGAAAAAATATTCATTTTTGTCTTTTGTGTTAAACCTAACAAATTTATCTATTTTAAAAAAGTATATTAAATTTTATTATAGACTTACATGGCTAACAAAAAATTTATCATCACTGCATTTTTTGTTTTACTAAAAAAAAAAAGACTTCATAAAATCTAACATAATTTTCTTTAATTTCTCTAAAAAAAATTATAATTTCTCTTGCTTAAAATAAAAATGGATATTACGTCATTAGAATAATATTATAGAAAAGAAAAAAGAGTAAATTTTATTAGATTTTATGGAGTTTTTTCTTTAGAGCTAATAAAAAAAGGTAACAATGCTAAATTTTATTAGTTATGTAGGGTCTATAGTAAAATTTAGCACTTTTTAAAAAAATAAATTCGTTAGGATTAGGATAAAAGATTAAAATGAACACTTTTTGTCATCGGATCATAGACCAAAGCAAAGCGTTACTCTTATGAGGACTATTTTGGTTATTTTTTTCGTGAAAAGTCCATGAATTTATGACAACAATAAATAATGTGACATCCAAAATGAATAAGATAATAAAAAAATATAAAAATAATATTGATAAGAGAAATAAACAAACACTCGAATATTTATTTAAAAAAAATCTCACAACGTAGAATCAGATCGTAAGTAAATTACAATTACGTCATATTATAATTAATCTTTCGCCAAATGTTTGATTGATCTTTTCATTTTTAAGTGAACATAACGTTATTATTATCATAATAAACTTTTATATTAAAAAAAACAGCACCTCCAACCTCATGACGGTCAAAAATAAAATAATATTTCTAATTTTCTTAAAAATAAATAAATGCATGAAAAGAATAAATAGACGTGTTTAGTTAATTATACTATATTTTGCTTATGGCTAAAGAGAAGGATATTAAAGGTTTAAGAAGTCAACTCTCTCTTCACGTTGAATGAATGAACAATACTATTGAAACAAATATAATTAAACGTATATGTAATTTGTTTATTCGGAAAAAATATTTTCTAGTCTTTTATAAATTTATTTTTATGTCTAAAAGGATGTTTTATTTTTACTTATAAAAAACTTGAAATGGACATTTTCTTCTATCGTCATTAGAAGTAGACAAAAAATAATAATGTTAAACAATATGATGAGGACCAATAATTGAATTAACTGCATCGAGAGTAATCTTTGAAACAAAAAAGAGATATATAATAGAAGATATTCTATATATTTGATTAGATATATGTTTAGGAACTAGGAAGCAAAAAGGATTTTTTCATGAAAAAATCGCACGTTATGTAGGTTTGCTACCAACGAAAACAAAATATTTTAAATTTCATGTTTGATTTGATCAAATTTCTTTTGAAATACATTTTTTATGAGAATTAAGTTTTAAAAAAAGTGAAGAAAATAACATCTTTTATAGAAGCAGAAAAAATAATATAGTGTTTCGTTTTTTCTCATTCTCCAACATGTAACGACACAGTGTTTGTAATAAGTTATTTATAATTTCAATCTAATATCATTGTAGTATTTTTTTAACAATTTGAAAGCCATTTTCTAACATACAATATTGATAAATGACTATTTCTTTGAACAAAACTTTTAATGATTTGTCAAAACTTGAGCCTTTGGATGAAAATAATTTTAAACGATGGTCACAGAACCTTCTAATTTTCTTTGAACAATTAGAAGTCGATTATGTTTTATTTAAAGAACTTTCTATGAACGTATCTAACACTACTACGGATTCTAGCAATTTTATAACTGTAAATGATGTTGTTGAAAAGAAGTTTGAAAAGGATAACAAAATTGTTAGAGGACATTTGCTAAATCATATTACTAATCCTTTATTTGATTTATTTTTAACCTATAAATCTGCCAAAGAAATATGAGACAGTCTGGAAAAGAAATATGACGTTGATGATGCTGGAAAGAAAAAATATGTTGTTGGTCAATGGATTAAACTTCAAATGGTTGATAATAAGGCAATAATGAAAAAAGTTCATGAATATGAGAACTTGACTGCTAATACGAGGACATGAAAATGTGTGAGATATTTCAAGCTAATGTTCTGCTTGAAAAATTCCCACCATTTTGGAGTGATTATAGAAATCAATTAAAACATAAGAAAAAGAATTTAACTCTTCAAGAACTTATTAGTTACATGAGGTCTGAAGAGACGAATCGTCTCAAAGATAAGATGGAAGAACTTTCTCTTTATTCTTCTAAAGTTGATCTTGTTGAATCTTCTAGTACTGTTGTGAAAGACGAATTCAAAGGCAAAAAGAAGAAAATCTCAAAAAAGGAACATATAAAGAACAAAGTCAATTCAACAAGCCGGGGAGTCAAATTCAAAAATTTAAGGGTCCTTGCTTTGTTTGTGAAAAAGTTGGTCTCAGGGCTCTCTGGTTCTATCAAAGAAAAGGGAAGGACTCAAAGTAGGAACGACAAAGTGATGTCCAAGTTAATCTTGCTGAGGATAATGAAGTGATTGTTGTTGTAGTAGTCATTGAGGCAAATCTGGTGGCAAACAAAACTGACTGGGTGCTAGACACAGGCGCCTCAAGACATTCTGTGCCAATAAAAATTTATTTCATGACTTTGAGGAGTCCAATGATGAAGAGTGTGTTTACATGGGTAACTCCACTACTGCTGGAGTTATGGGTAAAGGAAAAGTTTTACTTAATTTAACTTCTGAAAAGACATTATCCTTAAACAATGTTTTGTATGTTCTCTCCCTCCGTAAAAACTTAGTTTTCGAAGCACTTCTCAACAAAGTGAGCCTTAAACTTATTTTTGAAGCTGATAAAATAATTATTTCTCGTGAAGAAGACTTTGTTAGAAAGGGATATCTTAGTGGAGGATTATTTTTATTGAACATTGTTCAAGAGATTGTCAATAAAACAAGTATTTCAAATTCTGTTTATATTGTTGAGTCTATTAATTTGTGCATGGTAGATTAGGTCATATTAACATTGCTTCTATTAAAAAGACTTAGAAAAATGGGATTAATTCCTATGATAAAAACTTATGAGTTTTATAAATGTGCTTAGTGTAGAAGCAAAGCATGACAAGAAACCTTTCAAATTTGTAATTGGTAGAAACATTGAATTACTTAACTAAAACATTCAGATTTAGCAGATTTCAAGAATAGTGTCAGCAAAGATAAAAAAATTATTACATTACTTTTGTTGATGACTTTTCTAGATACACTAAGATATATCTTCTTAAGTCTAAAGATGAGGCTGAAAACATGTTTTTGAAATTCAAATCAGAAGTGAAAAATCAATTAGATGGGAAAATCAAGAGATTTAGATCTGATAGGGGCGGTGAATACAATACAAAAACACTAGAAGATTTTTATAAGAAAAATGATATCATACATTAGGTTAGTGTTCCCTATAGTTGATATACCGTGGTTTCACGGTATTTTTAATGTTTTTTTCTTAAGTTTAGTGTGTGTCCAAAAGTCTTTTTGTATTAATTTTTATGTAAGTTTCTCTTTATTTGCACGAAATATGTCTAAAGATGAACGCGGAAGTTTTTGAGCAAGAAATGCAGAAAAGTTACCACCTACGGAGCTTGTGACGGTCCGTCGTGCCTGTGACGGTCCGTAGGTGGCATTGTAGTGAAGCTGCTGAAGGAATATGGGAAAGTCTGACCAAGTATAGGATTACGAAGTGCATGACGGAACGTCGTAGCCATGACGGTCCGTCCTGCTGGTTCATCGTGATGATCAGAGAAGTAGTCCAGTACCCAAATTCCAAGAGTTTAAGTATTATGGAACGGAGACCCTCGACGAACCATTGTACCTGTGGCGATCCGTCATCCTGCCGTCGAAGGTAATGAAGAGAGCAACAGAAGAATTTACAAAGTATGGGATGACAGAGTCCATGACGGCCCGTCGTGACTACAATGACCCGTCGTGAGGTCCGTCGACCCAGCCGCGTTTTTACAAATTTTCAGCAAATAGAGTCCATCTTTTATTAGGTTTTTGTTTTTTATAAATAGTTCGAAAAACCTCGTTTTTGGGGTTAGACTCTCAGATAGTTAGACTCTTTATTGGAAAAATACTTTTATGTTAGATTCTTTGTTAGTAGATTAATTTGGATATTACACTTTGGATTGTTACACTTTTCTCTGGAGTTGATTGTTGGTGATTGTCGATTAATCAAGTAAATTTCTGAATTTTATTCTTTCTCATTGAAGTAAGTGCATGAATTCTTATATATATGAATATTGTGATTATGAATATGGGTAACTAAACTCCATAACTAGGGTTGTGGGAACCATGGGTGAATAATAAGGTAAAATCTAACTAAAACAACAATTCTAGAATAGTGTCTTGCATGTATTGATAATTCTTTCGCTTAGAAGTCTTTTTAACGGATGACCAACGTTAGAACTCGCCTTAATGCTACTTGCCGAACCAAGGAGGTAGATAATAGGAAAAGAATTATCAACATAGATTTAGTGTATACTATTCAATAGGCTAGTATTGATTGGTACGGGGTAATAACTTAGTCAAATATAGAATACAATGCTTAATATGAGGTAAAGGTAAAGGTTAGTATGGCAGCACACATAGCCGGACAAAGGTGCGGAGTGAAATTTTCTAGATGCCGGACCAAGGATTTAGAAATACATAACTTATCACTTTGCATGCAAGATACTAGGAAAGAATTGTTATAGTTAGAATTATCAAATTAGGAACCTGTGGGAAACACGTAGACCCTAGTTACTTTTATTAATTGAGTAAACTCCAACATTTGAATCTGTTAGTTGTCTACTTTAATTTAGCTAGTTATTTTCATTAATTTAGCAATAAAACCCCCCATTTTATTGTCTTTGTTTTCTAAGGAAATAATTGACTAAATAATAGTAATAATAGATTGCAGTTAAGTCTGAACTATTTTCCTCGTGGGAACGATCACAACCTCATTAGTTGGGTTTTTTACTCGATACGACCGCTTTACTTCTTATTTGAGAAGTAAGTTTGAGCGTATCAATACTCCCCAATAAAATGGTGTAGCCGAATAGAAAAATAGAACCCTTAAAAAATGATGAACTCTATACTTTTAAGCTCTGGTCTATCTGACAATAAGTGGAGAGAAGCAGTCTTGTCTGCATGTTATATTCTTAGTAGCGTCTCGCATAAGAAGTTAGACAAGACCTCATATGAATTGTGGAAAGGGCAAGCTCCTAACTTGAAATTTATGAAAGTGTGGGGGTGTTTGGCTAAGGTTGGTCGATATGATTTTAAACGAGTAAATATTGGATCTAAGACTTTTGATACCGTCTTTATTGGTTATGCTCAAAATAGTGTTTCAGATAGATTTATGTCTCTATTTGTGAATCTAGAGATGTAGAGTTTTTTAAGAATATTTTTCCTTTGAAACATAATGTGTCGTGTGATGTGCAAAATAATGCTTCTGCATCTATGTCAAACAATTCTCATGTTGTGCCTTCTAATGTTATTTTTAATGAGCATGAAAATGAATTCAGAAGGAGTAAAAGACGTAGAACTGAGACTAGTTTTGATCCTGATTTTATCACTATTTTCTTAGCTGAAATTTTGATGTTAATATTTTAAGTAACGAATTAGTGTCTAGCTATTTAACAGAAGAAGACCCTAAGACTTATGATGAAGCAATGAGATCAATAAAATTATATTTTGAAAAGAGGTTATTAAAAGTGAGTTAGACTCTATAGTTTCTAATCACACTTGTGACTTGTATGATTTGCCTAAAGGTTGTAAACCCATAAGTAGCAAGTAGATATTTAAGAATATAATGACCCGCAAGGTCATTTTAAAAAACTTTTATTAAATTACTATTTTTATCTCTCCCGATAGCTGCTTCGAGTCATTTATGATTGGTTTATGAAGTTGGTTGAAAATTTTGAACTATTCGATAATTACATTTATTAAATAATTTATTTTTAATAGTTGATGGTTAATGGGTAAAGTCCATATACCCTTACCAATTGGCCCATACAATGAAATAAGTTAAAGGAATTTAGCAGTTTAAAATAATTTAGGAAGGAAAAAGATGGTAAAAAGAGGAGAAAATTTCCTAAGGGGCGTTGGAAGAGAGGGCACTAAGTGAAATAATGAATTTCTGTAGTATGAAATTTGTGGTTTGAAGTTAGTGGGAAATTCTTAATATGCTATAGTTGAATTTAGATTGAAATTTGAAATAAGGAATTGGCAGATGGTATATATACATTTATTTAATATGTTTTTGAAAAATTAAGAATTATAAAAGTGTTAGTATGATATCTGGTGAGATTTTGAATGTCTTAGCCAATTACATATTAGTAGATAACTATCAATTATTAATAATCGACCCATGATTGGCCATAAGCAAACAATCATTGGTGGGAAAGATATACATATATCGATAAGCACATCGCAAAATGGGTTAGTTTTTCTCTGTCACAATCATTCTTACACTGCATTACTGATTTCGTAGTTATTTGGGATTGGATTTTATATTTAAGTTATCACATTATGATTCAAGTTTTGATATTTAAGGATATATAATTAAATATTCGGTATATTACATTTGTAAATATCATTAGACTGATGATTAGAGAATTGAAACTTAACCCTAGACTTGAAGTTTTAAAATATGAGAGTTGATATATTAATTGGCACTAAGATTTGATTAAAGATTTGAGTGAGTTTTTAGGTCTAAGATAGACACATAGTAAGATGAGTGTTGTTAGCTTTGAAATCTTATTGTGGTTATTGATGTGAATAGATTACTTTGAGTTGGAAGTACACCAAAAGGGAAAGGCTCAAGTCCCGAAGTGATTGCTCTACTATTTGAGGCAAGTGAATTTTTAAACCCTTGTTAAGTGTATGAAATTCGTATATTTCCTTGTGGTCTGTGTTTGGGAGTAAGGCTGGCAGCGGTACCGGAACCGGGAGAACCGGTTCGGTAATTACCGGAACCGGTACGGAACCGGTACTGTGCGTACCGGTAACTTTCCGGAACCGGTACCGGACCCATCCGAATAACTGGTAAAAATAGTACTGTTCCGTCCCGGTCCGGAAGGGAACCGGTAGTTTACCGTACCGGACCGGTAATTAAAAAAAATTAATTTTTTTAATTGAATATAATTTTTATTATAATAATTAAGCAATTAAAAATTTAAATTTCAAACTTTAAAAGTTAAAAAAAATTAAAAAAGTTTCAAACTTTAAAATTATAAAATTTAAATTTCAAACTCTTAAATTTTGAAATTTTTAAATTTTTAAATTCAAACTTTAAAGTTTTAATTTGAAATTTTCAAAATTTTAAAGTTTCAAATTTAAATTTTCAAACTTTACATTTTTAAATTCAAACTTCTAAAGTTTGAAATTTTTAAATTCAAACTTTTAAAGTTTGAAAATTTTAAATTCAAATTTAAAGTTATAAAATTTAAATTTCAAACTCTTAAAGTTTGAAATTTTTGAATTTAAACTTTAAAGTTATAAAATTAAAAATTGACTATATTAAAAATTAAATTTAATACAACAATATTAAAAAACAAATTAAGGCGAATAGCCTATATTTTTATTAATATTTATTTGATATTACAATTACATTTACAAAAATATTAGTTTGAATTAAATCTCGAATTATCATACTTTTACTAATAGTTGGTGCCACCATATAAATCCCTTCGTAAATCATTCAACATTTCTTTAGTAACATGTTCGGGAATAGGTTGAATAGAAAGATCTTCCATTGCTTCAATCCCGTCGTCACTATAATCCTGCATTACTTCATCAACATCATCTTGAAATTTGGTCGGTAGTGGTTCACGACCCAAATTTCTTCTCTCGGCATTAATCCAATCTCGAAATAATACCGATATCTCCAAGCTGTCGGCTGCTAGTGAATGCCTATGTTCTCCAAGTTGAAACCTTGTTGCACTAAAGACGCCTTCCGAAGCTACCGACGACGCTTGCATTGCTAATATATTTCGAACCATCGGTACTAGTTTTGGAAATTCTTTGGCGCGATCTCTCCACTATTTGAGAATATCTTCAGTAGGTTCTGTATTTTGATTAATATAGGCATCAAAATTATTTCTATTATCGTGAGAAAGTTCAAGATAATCCTCTAAATAATCATCAATATTATTTTCATCAAATCTAACCCAAAAGCTTTCAGGTTCATTTTCACTTGATAAATTTATATTAGCATTATATAAATCATACAATTTTCTAACTTCAATTTTTATGCTATCTTTAACTTGTTGACAGCTAGGAATTTCTTCTAATACATCATTAATATCTAAGTTAAAATACATTTTTTCAACCATTCTTGATGCACCGAAATCTTTATACTTAGGGTTTAATAAACATGCAGTTAAATAAATTTGAGGAATAGGAATATAGTATTTTTTAAATTTTATAATCATTTTTTCAATGGTTTGTTGAAATCTTGGTTTATTTTTAAATTTATATAATTTAGAAGAAATCATACAAATATCAGGCAAAACAGTACAAATTGATGCATTATAAAGTACATAAATTCTTTTTGTAGTTAAGTAAAAAACTTTTAGGAAATCTATAAGTTCATTTATATCACGCTAATCATTATCATCTAGTCTATATGTCATATCAGAATTATGAGCATTCCAAACCATTTGTAAGGGTAGTCAATATTCATAAGTGACTACAAGCATTTCATATAAAGTATTCCATCTAGTAGCCACTGTTTTTTGGAATTTTTCTAGGTGGAAGATTATTTTCAAAACATCGATTTTTAAAATCTTTGCGCCTAGACTTAACTTGACATTTAAATATAAAATGACATGCATTTTCAACTTTCGTACATCCGTTATCATACATATGTACACCATCTCTAACCATCAAATAATTATATATGTGCACTACACCTAATATGATAATTATTACCATAGAAAGGACAAAGTGTAGGTTTTAAATATTCAACAGCAACATTATTACTTGAAGCATTATCTAAGGTTATACTACTTATTTTATCACATATTTCATAACTTTGTAAAATATCTAAAATAGTTTGAGCAATATAACTATCGATTTTTTGCATTTGACAATATTTATAACCTAAAATTCTTTTTTGCATATACCAATTTTCATCAATCTAATGTGCAGTAACAGTCAAATAATCGTTACCATTTACACTACGACCCATATCAGAAGTAATAGCTATTTTACAAGTATTATAATAAAATAAACAACGAAGATATTGAAAATGTTGTGATAATAATTAAATACAGCCTTTTTATTGTATTTCTAGCAAAACCTTTAAAATCTGGATTATAAATATAATGTATAAAACCGAAATTTTCAGCAAAACTTAATGGCAAACCCATAACACATATCGTTTTAGCTAGTTCTTCAAGATCTTTTTCTCTACTATATGAAGGTGGTAAACTAGAGCCAGAAACATTAGACGGATTTAATTGTGTTTGTACCATTTTAGAGCCGCCTACTCCTACATTTTCAGGAAGGGGGGTACCATTTTTTTTAGCTTTCGCTACCGCTTTAGCATGCAAAAATTCATTTTTACAACAAGACATTAAATGACTACTCAAATGTCCCGTCCCGCCAGATTTGCCAACAGTTTTATGATTTAATATATGTTTACATTTATTACAAATAGCTTGTGTTTACGTTTTGTGTCATAAATTGCCAAACAACCGATTTTTAACACGTTCTACCCTAGGCCTAGGATGTACTGGGGGAACTGGGGCAGGACAATGAAAGGGAGCGGGACTGGGAGTATTAGTAGCCGTAGGTGGCTCAGTTTCATCTTCATCATCATCAAAAGTAGGCATATCAGTGTAATTATCAATATCATTATCATTATCACTAGGCAAATCCTCGTCAAAATTACCAATGCGACGTTGTAAATGTTCATGATAAGGATCTAATCCTGAATTACTATCAATATTAAAAATCGTATCATCAACATGTGTATAATCATCCGTATTTATTTTTAATATAGTAGATTTTTTAGTTTTTGATTTAGAAGAACTACCGTTTTTTTCATTATTGGAGGATGTAAAGTTACAAATATTTTTTACACGCTCTAATGCACTTTTTTCCCCTTTCCTTTTTGAACAATATTTTTGCCGAAATTCATATTAAAAAATTAAACGTGAGATTAAATATAATACGAAAAATGTAATGCAATTATGCAAATAATAAATCACAAAATAAATAAATAATTATTTAAATATAAATGAAACGTAAAATAAAAGTTAGAACGAATGTACCAAACGTCTACTTAAAAAAGTAGACGTTTATGACCGCCGAAAGCCAAACGTGGAAAGTTAAAAATTGAATTTTGAAGCTCCAAATCTAATTTCCAAAGACCAAGTAAGGCAACACCGGAATTTAAGATATTATATATTATAGAATTAGATATTAGAAAGTAGAGAGTTGAGAGAGTAGAAGATGAATAGATGATTTTGTGATTTAAAAGAATGAAATTTAGGGGTATTTATAAGTAAAAAAATGGGTTAAAGTGTAATTTTTAAAACTTTAGGGTATTAAAAAAGTTTGGGGTGGGGTAGGGCTTCTATTGGCTGAAAATTCTACTCAAATAGCCATTGGGGGGCTCACTAGCCGTTACTCAACGGCTATTAACGAATATATTTTTTTTAAAATAAAATTAACCGGACCGGACCGGTAATTTCCGGAATCGGTAATTTCTGGTATTTACCGATTTCTGTCCGGTACCTGTCTCGAAACCAAAAATTACCGGTCCTTAACGGTACTAACCGGTATCGAACCGTACCGGACTGGAAACCGATAAGTAACGGTTCCGCTGCTAGCCATATTTGGGAGTAATGAGACTTGGTAAAGGGTTGACTTGTCTACCTTGATTAATTCCAATGATAAAATGGATGATAAAAGGTAATATGATAAATTATTTGTGTGTGATAGGTTGAGAATGATACGAGTACCGGTGTCAAAAAGACAAAGTTTATTGCTATAGAATGTGAATTGTAATATGAAAATGCAAAAACATATGGGCATTAGCTGATATATTATTGATCTGATTTATTAGGTCTGATTATATTCTTTACTAAACCCGTATAATTATGATAATTGAGGTGATTATATGTCATAGCGGCATTTGATTTTTTTTGAGATGTTGCATCTTTCCCTTTATTTGATATCATATTGTGCACATGCATGAAAATGAGATTGAGTATGAGTAAACACTACAAAAGAAACCTCAATTACTAACCAAAAAATTCGTTGGTAAATTGATCAAATTGGTTGACAAATTGCGTTACCAACCAAATGCCAACTTATATTAATCTGTTGCTAAAAAGCTCATCGATAAATATTACCAACTGATTTTAATTTGTTGGTAAATTTACCAACCAAAAATCAGTTGGTAAACACACAAAGATGTTACAAAATTTTGAAATATGACCCTGAAATTTTCATTGATAAATTTACCAACTAATTTTTGATTAGTATATCGTTAGTACCTTTACTAACGAATTGAAAAGGGGTTAGTAAATTTTTTTCTTCATTTTTCGATTCATACACTGATAAATGTTTCCTAATTTTAGTAACAAAAAAATTTTGTTGGTAATTTTACAACAAATTTTAAATATTTTTTTTAATTTTCTATCCGGTGTTCGATACCTACATTAGAGCCCGACTAAATTTGGATTGACGCTGGGAAGTCCCACATTGAGTGGTAAAGCACTCCCTAAAAAAATTATTATGAACCCAACGGGAATCGAACCTGAGACCTTTTGGTTAAAGATGTAGGAGTACTTACCACTACAACACGACCCTTGATTGTACTAAATTTTAAATACTTTAGTATGATTATTTTTTTCTAATAAATTTACTAACTGATTGTTAGTTTATTGGTAATATATTATTCAAGTTCAATGTTAGCTTAGTAATTGATTGACAATATGTTCAAAATATTATTAACTGAATGATTATTCAATAGTAAAATATTTCACAACCAAATTGGTTGAGGAAAAGGAACCCCCAGCGACCAAGCACTCCCGCCCCCAAAAGCGGACACCGAAGAACCGCCAGGTTGTCGAGGACACATCTGAAGAGGAGGCGGGCGCCCTCTAATTTGACCACCCTACCCATTAATGGACTATGAGGGGGGAAGGCGAAAGGGAACTGATCGAAAATCCGAACCGCTTGACTGACCCCTTCATAGTCAATTCATTAAGGTTGGGGATGGCTGGAACCAATGAGAAGTGCGAATCGCGCAAGTGAAGTCGGGAAACGGACCGCAGTGCAACGACTAGAACTCGTGTCGGAGGAGTTTTGAGTGTGAGCTAACACTCATGCAGCGGCAAGGACCCGCAACCCTCGAAGGGGTCACCAATCGCCCGAATCACTGTAGCAAATGCTTATGCTCTTTCAATCAACAAAATGAGAAATGGGGAAGAAATAAAAAAAAGGTCTTTATTGAAGAGGCTTTGCACCTGAAATAGCACTAATGCAGATCCAAAAGAGTGGTCTGGGCTATTGAATATAAAAATCTAAGAACACGAATATAAATCCAAAAATATTAATCAATTTTATAAATCATATTTGAATGAAACAATGCAAAATCTATGATAACAAGTTAAATTAATCTAAATATGACACATATCATTATATCAAAAAATTTAATTTGAGCACGTTTACCAAAAATATTGACCAAGTCTAAATTTTGGCTAAAAATTAAAATGCCTAACAACATAAACTAAAAATGTAAGTCTCAAACCTGAAACAACCATCTTGTTAGATATAAAAATGACCTTTCGAAGCTAATCAAACTGACAAAATTTTTATCAGAGCACGTTTACAAAAAATACTAAGCATAATCAAAGTTTTTACCAAAAGTTAAAAGTTAAATCGCCTAACAGTACAAACTGAATATGAAAACCTCAAAATCCAAACCAGTCATCCTATAAAGCGAAAAATGACCTTCCATAGCTAACCGCACCGAAAGGAATTCAAATTTGAGAATGTTTTCCCAAAATAATTTACCTAATTCAAATTTTAGCCAAAAGTTAAAAGTTAAAACGCTTCACAACACAAACTAAAATAAGTCTTATATCCCGAACCAATCATTCTATGAGATCAAAACTGAACTTATATGGCTCACTGCGGTGACAAAATTTCAATTCAAGCACGATTATCAAAAATATTGACTAAAGTGAAATTTTGGCTAAAACTTAAAAGCTAAAATGTCTAACGACATAAACTAAAAACGGAATCCTCAAATGGATTAACGGAAGGTATTTTTGTACCAAATTCAATAGTTAGGCCCTTTTTTCGTAAATTATATAAATAATTTTTATCATATTTACTAACAGATATATTCGTCGTTTGTAATATTGCCAACAAAATGTGTGTGTTAGTAATATTTCTGTTGGTAATCCATTGATAGAAGGTTGCTAAATTTGGCGTCATTTTTTCCCGCCGTATTTATCAACTAAATACTTAGTTAGTAAAATTTATGTTGGTAATCTGTTAGAATTTCATTGTTAAGTTTTTAAATATTATTGGGTTAGAAATATGTTGATAATTTGTTAGTAGAATACTAAACTACTTAAGTTGTTAGTAAAATTTGTTGGCTATTTTGAGGTTTTTTTTGTAGTGAAAGGTCTTACATGTGGAGATCGTTCGTGTTGAGATTGAGTTATGATTATTTGGGCACTTGGAAATCATTCGTGCGATGGAGAAATTATGATTTTAATTTGGGCACGTGGAGATCGTCCGTGCAGAATCTACTTAATTTATTATAGTGCGTTGAGATTGTTCGCAAAGACACTTGTAGATCGTCTGTGTCGGTATATGGACCTAGCGAATTCCCATGGGTCATGAACCTTGATGTATTTTCGAGGAGTATCATGTATATACGGTTGAAAGAGTACTTAGTATTTTGAGGCATATCATTTCAGGGTTTCATTTTGCATTGCATCCCATGACATCCTTCATTCTTGATGATTATGTATTTTGTTGATGGTTGGAAAATACTTGATATTAGTTTACCTCTATCTAATGAACTTGATTTTGTGTGCTCTCGATATTGTGAGGGCCTTTTGTGGAGGTTGTAATTGATGAATATTGAGCTTGTTGTTGAGATATGTGCTTGTAGATGGTGAACTATTAGGTTGGGATTTTATGTAGGTTGTAGTTGTGGAGGTTCGATTGAGGTGTAAGGAGTACCTGTATTTTATCCCTTTAACTTGTGTTTAGCGGTTTACTTGTTGATTACCACGTAGTTGGTACTCACCCCTTGCTTCTACAATTTTTGTAGGTTATTAACCTGGACCTTGGGATAGTTTCTCTTCTCCTTGTCTGAGTTTTTTCATGGAGATTTGAGAGATAGTTGCTTGTCATTTCTGCAGACCTTCTTTCTCTTTAATTATGATTTTGGTCTATTCTAGAAACAAGGTCATTGGAGACTTGTATTTCTCTTTCAATTTTGTTATAACACATTAGAGACTTGTACATGTGACAATACAGTTTTGGGGTTTAATTAAGTTGACTTTATTTTTTGAATTTATCGCATTGGTTGGGTTTTAGGCTGACTTGACTTGTTGGGATAAGATGAGTGTCATCACGTCCATTTTTGAATCGTAACAAAGAAGAAATTGACACCTAATGGTATAATTGATAAATATAAGGCTAGACTTGTGATTAGGGATTTTAACCAAAAGAAAGGTGTTGATTACTTTGAGTACATATTCTCCTGTGACTAAAATAGTGACCATTAGAGCTCTTATTGCTTTAGCCGCTATTAATGATTTAGTAATACATCAAATGAATGTCAAAACAACATTTCTAAATGGTGATTTAGAGAAAGAGATTTATATGACTCAACCAGAGGGTTGTGATTCCAGGACCAGAGAATAAAATATGCAAGCTGAGAAAGTCCTTGTATAAACTAAAATAAGCACCTAAGCAATGGTATGAAAAATTTAATATCACATTAGTGAAAAATGACTTTGTTGTAAATTCACCTGATACATGCGTTTACTCTAAGATGATAGGTTTATATGTTTATATATATAGATGACATGTTAATCTTTGTACCAATTGTGAATATTATTAATGAGACCAAGAACTTTTTATCTTATGAATTTGAAATGAAAGACCTTGGTAAAGCAGGTGTGATTTTAGAAGTTAAATCAAAAGAACTACTAATGGTTTCTCTTTGTGTCAATCTCATTACATTGAAAAGATGTTGAAAAAATTTGATTGTTTTGATGTAGTTCCAGTGAGAACTTCCTATGATCCTAACATACACTAGAAGAAGAATAAAAAATCTAGTGTTTCTCAAACTGAATATGTTAAAATAATTGGGAGTGTAATGTTTCTCATGAACTCTGCTCGTCCTGATATATCTTATATTGTTAGTAGATTGAGTAGATATACTCATAATCCAAGTAATGAACACATGAATGCTCTTTATCGCTTGCTAAGGTATTTGAGAAGTACTATGAATTTGTATTTGCATTTTAACAAATTTTATGTTGTTTTAGAAGGTTTTTGTGATGCAAATTAGGTAATTGACAATGATGAAGTTAGCTCCATAAATGGCTATGTGTTTACTTTGGGTGCAGTTGCTATTTCGTGGAAGTCTTCCAAACAGACTTGTATAGCATGTTCTACCATGTGGTTAAGAAATCTTCTAGTAGATATGTCATTGTGGGAAAGACAAGTTTCAGCGGTCTCTTTTCATTGTTACTCACATGTAGCAATTGAAATTGTCAAAAATAGTGTGTACATTAAAAAAAAGACATATTCGCATGAAACACGGTGCAGTTAAATAATTATTAAAACAGGGTGTTATTTCTTTGGAATATGTAAAGTCCGAAAGAAATTTGATGGATCCTATGACCAAGGATTTGAAAAGGAAAATAATCCTTGAAACGTCGAGGAAGATGGGGATAAAGCCCATTGATTGAAGTAATGTAGTGAATCCATAATACCTCAATATACACCACATTATATGTTCTTATGGCGTGAGACAGTATTATAAGGTTGATCTTATTTTGCTCTTAATGATTCTATAACCTTAAGGTGGTCTCTTTGAGATAAGCTTGATAGAATCACCTACGTGAGTGTAAAGGTGTGGTCGCCTTTTATGAAAGACTTGGGTCGTCTTCCTAGAGCACTCATAAGACCCAAGGTGTGTGCATGACCATAAAATCACTTTGTTTGTCTCGCGGAGATTGCTTAAATTTAAGGATGTAGTATGTATTATGGGGGTCTCAATTTATATCCACTTAGTTTAAGAGTACTTCACTTTGTCTATATTAAATTGTTGTCTCATATCACTACATGTCAATTCAAACTGAAAAGTATTGACACTTAAGTACATTTTCCTTTCTTTTGTCCAAAATTTGTTTTTACCCTTTGTCTTTGCATTAGTGGGAGATTGTGATATTAACTCTCACTTATTCATTTATTGTAATGCAAAAAACACAGTAAAATATGTTACAAAGAGAATAATTTTTTCTTTCAAAACAAATCAAGAGTTTCTGTAGAATGTGATGTAATGGTTTTTAATGCCATTAACATTCACAATGCCTTATCAAATTAACTTTGACTGTACAATAACTCCTGTAGACATTTCTTATATAAATAGTGCCTTTATGAAAGCTAGCAAAAAACCTAACAAAAGGGAAAACAAAACATTTCCCTCTTCACTTCTTATCCTTAGAATATTTTGGGCAATTAGTTTTGAGCAACCTCCAAACTCTCAGCCACTAATGCACGCGTTTGAGAGTAATTGTCGAACCTTGGGAGCGAACGACTACAACGATTTGCACCGACGTCGAGCCTTGATCGCTTTCAAGACAGTGGCTTGCTATAACATAGTGTTTATAATAAGTTATTTATTACTTTTGTATATAATTTCAATCTAATATCAATATTGTAGTATTTTTTTAACACAACATACCAAGTCCTATCGCGGATGATAGCTCCCACCTCCATCATTTGACGCTGAAAAAAATTACATAACCTATCCCTGCCCACAAGTAGAGTCGTTAAAATTGATTTCGCCCATGGGCCGATCCAACCTAATCCATTAGGGCATCTCCAATCGAAACACCAAATTTGGTGTAATCAACTCCAACCCACTAACCGAATTTCACACTAAAAAAGAAAAAAAAATTCTCTCTTCATTATTATATTATTATTTCTTATTTCATATATTTTTTTTATTTCATAAAATAAATTCTTTTTAAAACAATCATCATATATAATTCATATTATTTCCTTTTATAATCGTCTAATGTAAAATTATTTTGTATCATATTTTTTTAAACGGAAAAGGGTAAAAATACCCTTAAACTATCTGAAATAACTCATATATACCCTTAAACTATATTTTGGCTCAAAACTACACTTCCGTTACACTATTGGGTCAAAAGTACCCTCTTATTAACGGAAGTTGTTAAATGCCACGTGGATGCCATATGGATGCCACATTGCATGCCAATAGGATTCCACTACCACGTAGACTAAATAGAAAGAGTCAAAAATACCCTTGATTTATCCAAAATAGTTCATATGTACCCTTAGACTGTATTTCGGCTTAAAACTACCCTTTCCGTCAAACTATTGGGTCAAAAGTGACCTTCTTATTTGCGAAAGTTGTTAAATTTCACATGTGCCACATTGACTAAATCCCTAAATCTTAATTACTCATTTTCTCCTCATTTCATTATTTTCTAGAAACGATTTCACCCCTTCTCCCTCATTTTGCGGCTAAGGTTTCACAGTTTTCTTCGTCGTTGGGTTTCAAAGTGGATATTCGTGGTTATAGGTTAGTAAACTTTTTAATTATTTTATTGTGTTTAGAATCACGAAAATTCACTTTGAAAACTCAGTTTCGAAGAAAGTTATACAACCTTGACCGCGAATGACGGAAAAGTTGTGAAATTCTAACTATCATACTTTGAAATCGTAAATGTAATAAAATAAGAAAAAATATTTACTAACCTACAACCATGAATATCCACTTTGAAACTCAGCCCCCAAGAAAGCTACGAAGCCTTAGTTGCGAAATTAGGGGAAAGTTGTGAAATTCTAACTATTATGCTTTGAAATCGTAAACATAATAAAATAAGAAAAAATATTTACTAACCTACAAGCATGAATATCCACTTTGAAACCCAGCCACGAGAAAAGTATGAAACCCTAGCCGCGAAATGAGGGAGAACAGGTGAATACATCATTTCTAAAATAATGAAATGAGGGAGGAAGTAATTAGAATTTAGGGATTTAATCTATTGGCAGTGGAACCTTATTGACATGCAATGTGGCATCCACATGGCATTTAACAACTTCTATTGATAAGAAGGGTACCTTTGATCCAATAGTTTGACGGTAAGGGTAGTTTTGAGCCGAAATATGGTTTAAGGGTAAATATGAGCTATTTCGGATAGTTTAAGGGTATTTTTGACTCTTTCTATTTAGTCTACGTGGCAGTGGAATCCTATTGGCATGCAACGTGGCATCCACGTGGCATTTAACAACTTCCGTTAATACAAAGGGTACTTTTGACCCAATAGTATAACAGAAAGGGTATTTGAGCCGAAATAAAGTTTACGGGTATATATGAGCTATTTCGAATAGTTTAAGGATACTTTTGATCCTTTTTTAAATAATATAAATTGCTAGCAAATATATACGTTATACATAATAATAATTAATATAAATAAAAAGAAATCACTAATGAAACACAATTAAATAAACATTACATAATTAAAAAAATTATTTTAAATTCTACATAAATATTTAACTTTCAAGATCACTACGGTGCTCCCATAAATGCTCTATTAATGCATTACGTAGTACAAAATAAGCTTCTTTGTCCTTTATTTTTTTTATACTCGAGCTAGCAATTGTTGAAATTGATAACTTTTATCTATTGTCATTTCTACAACCGGAGTTAGACCTTCCGACACATCTTGAATTAGTGCATTAAGATCATGTTCATCCTCAATTATCATGTTGAGTATTATAATACATAAAGTTAATATATCATGTAACACTTTTTTCTCTAAAAATGTGATGGTCCTGCGATAATTGCAAAACTCAAAATGCAAAACGAGATTGCAGAACTCCAAACTCCAAACGATAATTGCAAAATGCACTGTCCTATGAATGTTTGTTATTTTCGGTTATTTTTAATTACATTGTATTATATGTTTAAAATTTGCATTTTTTATTTTTGGTGCAGGTTAATTGTAGTTTATATAATTTATAGTAGAATTAACATAAATTTAATTTTTTTTAAAAAGTCATATATAGAAAAATTAATTTATAAAAAAACTAAATTTTATTTCTAAAATTAATATTATAAAAAATATTACATAAAAATAATTAAATATACAAGAGATTTAATTAAAACATACCATTTATATAATGTTAGTTAAAAGTTCGTATGGTAAAATAATATTATAATATTCAAAAAGTTATTTGGTGTGATAATAGTGTTGCACCAAATTTGATGTAACATTATTCACACACCAAAATAGGTGTGAAAATTGATGTGGATTGGAGCTCCAAATACCAAATTTTATACCCAATATAGGATTTGATGTAAAATTTGGTATTGGGTTGGAGATGGTCTTATTGAGGTAGGGTTGTGATAAAGCTTTTCTAACCTATTTAACTCATGTAAGCCTATCGTCCTTGAGGCTTGATCATGATTGAAATCGGGACATGAGCCAAAATTATTATTTAAGGGCAATTTATAGAATTTCACTATTGTATGAGCTAATAATTAGATGCACGTTATATTATAATACTACAAATCTTATTAGATTTTATTGAGTCTAGATACATGTATCTTGAGATACATTAACTCAAAATCATGTGTTATTTGTTCGAGATATATTCTATCCAAGTAGAGTCACATGTATCTATGATATATAGACAATCTGACGGCCTCATGTCCCTCCCTTCTCGCTCATCACACATTTATCTCACTCGTGTATCTGAGATGAATCTTATCAGATACATGTATTTCACGTATCTAGTATCCTAAAGATATGTTGATTACACTAGATATTTTGCTAGTGTTCCTGAAACAACACCATTGTTTGCCATAGACCCTTGCGTAGATAATTTAGTTGATAATGCACCATCCTCGCCTGATGTACGCTGGTGTTTGCCTAGATTGAATATAGCTATTTTTTTTTTACTAAACACTAAAAAATAAGTAGAAATTGTTGTAAATACATTAGTTGGTAGATGTCATGGATGGCCTCACTTTGTCCCTATAGCAATATAACAACTTGTATCTATAAATAAGACATAAAGAGATGTACCAATAATTATAAAAAAAAATATGTTTAAGCAAGTTATAATTTTATAAAAGCTAGAATGATTGCAAATCAAAGGCAAATAAGTTTCTATCATAAGCTTAGTCCTACTGGAAATCAAAGGTATAGGCTAGTGAGGGAGGGCAACATCCCTTGCTAGAAAGTTGTCAAATGAATCACTTTCGATACAAAATTTAATATGTTGCAAGTATATATTGATACAATATTGTTGTTTATCACTTTACAATAGATGTTTGTCAATAGAACATATATGCGGATAAAAGACTTGCACATAACAAATTGTGAATAATGTTTACTTCAGTCAAACTTCAATTATTTTTTTAAATTAGAGGAAATTTATTAAGTTCCAAATTAATGGTTAATGATGTTTCTATCATTAGTCTGTCACGACCCAAAACGAGCCGCGAGTGGCACCCACATTTACTCTCCTATGTGAGCGAACTAACCAATCTAATCCCAACATTTCAACCATAATAAACAGAAAATAATGCGGAAGACTTAAAACTCATTAACGAAATCAATTAAATAACTTCTAAAGTTTATCAATTACTATCCCCAAAACCTAGAAGTCATCATCACAAGAACATCTATCCTCAAATTACTAAATCTAAGAGTATCTAAGAAACTAAAATAAGTAAAAGAGATGGTCCATGTCCGAACTTCAAGACATCAAGACTCGAAGGAAAGAATCCAGTCCGAGCTAGGAACAATAGCTCACCCTGAAATCTGATTATGCTGAAGTCTGGCTAGAGTTGCGGTTGAGTCGAAGTCGGGCACGTTTGCTGCACTCCACAAATAACAAGAAAGAAACATACAAGTAGGGGTCAGTACGAGGCACAAGTACTGAGTAGGTATCATCGGCCAACTCAAAATAGAAAGCAATATATATCAGATAATAACATAAAATAGACTACCATACTCAACAGATAACAACAACAAGTACCATAACCATTGGCCACCACCCAAGCACAACTATGAGGACTCATGCCTCCACACCATACTCATTTGGGAAATAGGTTCTTTAAATCTGAGTATATTAACATGATTCAAGATTCATTCTTTTTACTATCCTGGTGTCGGAACGTGACACTCCAATCCTCTACTACTATCCTGGTGTCGAAACGTGACACCCGATCCTCTACTACCATCCTGGTGTCGGAACGTGACACTCGATCCACTACTACTATCCTGGTGTCGGAATGTGACACCCGATCCACTACTACTATCCTGGTGTCGGAACGTGACACCCGATCCACTACTACTATCCTGGTGTCGGAACGTGACACCCGATCCACTACTACTATCCTGGTGTCGGAACGTGACACCCGATCCATTAACCTCATTCTTTTAGTTCATCAAGCCTTCTTTTATACCAAGGCATCATCATTAACAGAGAGGGTTTAGGTTTAAGCTTCACAACCTCATCTTTCCAACCCATTACAATTACATAATCACATCATGCAAGCATACAATTAAGCATATAGAAGACTTTACAATACTACCCAATACATATCATTCGCTATTAAGAGTTTACTATGAAATAGCATAAACCATAACCTACCTCCACCGAAGAATCGTGATCAAGCAATCTACTCCTCAAGGTCTTTGCTTTCCTCTTCGTTCTCTCTCTTCTCTCGCTCGTTCGTCCCTCTCTTCTTTCTATTTTTCTTATTCAAACCCTTTTTTTATTTTTACCCTAATTGTCATATAATTAAGTATAAAAGATGATAAAAATAACCCACTTTTTATTTCAAGGTTATCTCCTTTAACCCCCACGTAATTGAATTATTAACATTAATCCACTAACTTTATAATTATAAGCATGAATAGTCCAAAACGCCCCTTAAAAACTTTTAACAGAAATCCGACCCAGTCAGGGTTACGCAGCCTGTGACGGTCCGTCACGACTGTGACGGTCCGTCACGACTGTGACGGTCCGTACTGCATGTCCGTCACAAAGTTCAGAGAGTTAATTCTGTGGAAAGATTTGTGACGGTCCGTCGTGCCAACGACGGTCCGTCCTGCCATTCCGTCGTGACGTTCAGAGAGTCGATCTCAGTACTCAAATTTTCAGGATCTAAGTGTTTTGGAACGAGACACCCTCGACGGTCCGTCGCGCCCATGACGGTCCGTCGTGGGATCCGTCGACCCAGACAGTTATTACCAGAAATAAACTCTACTGCTCAAAATGACTAAACAGGTCGTTACAATAGATACCAATTTACCCATCGTTCGTCCTCGAACGATCACAAGAAGAAAAACAAGGGCGAAAAGGAGTACCTGAATCTGTAAACAGGTGCGGGTATTTTTCTTGCATATCAGCCTCCTTCTCCCAAGTGGACTCTTCAACTGGTTGATTCTTCCATTGAACTTTGATGGATGCAATCTCCCTTGACCTCAACTTGCGGATTTCTCTATCCAGAATGGCAACAGGCTCCTCCTCATAAGACAAATTCTCATCAAGAAGAACTGAATCCCAACGAATAATGTAGTTTCCATCCCCATGGTACCTTTTCAGCATAGACACATGAAATACCGGGTGCACCCCTGACAGTCCTGGGGTCAAGGTTAATTCATACGCTACCTCCCCCACGCGCTTCAGAACTTCAAATGGACCAATATACCTCGGACTAAGCTTACCTCGCTTACCAAACCGCATCACCCCTTTCATGGGTGAAACCTTCAGTAAGACTTGTTCACTCTCCATAAACTCCAAGTCTCTAACCTTTCGATCTGCATATTCTTTCTACCTACTTTGAGCCGCTAAAAGCTTTTTTTGAATGCATTTCACTTTATCTAACGATTTCCTCAGAAGGTCAGTACCCCAAGGTCTAACCTCAAATGCATCAATCCACCAATGGGAGACCTACATCTTCTCCCATACAGTGCCTCAAATGGGGCCATATCAATACTTGAGTGATAGTTATTGTTGTATGAGAACTCTGCTAAGGGTAAGAAGTTATCCCAATGACTACCAAATTCTATCACACATGCACGAAGCATATCCTAAAAAACCTGAATCGTTCGCTCAGACTGACCATCGGTCAGAGGGTGAAATGCGGTACTAAGATCCAACCTAGTACCTTATTCGGCATGCAATGTTTTCCAAAACATAGAAGTAAACTGCGTACCTCTATCTGATATAATGGAAAGTGGAACTCCATGCAATCGAACAATTTCTGAGATGTAAAGTTTGGCTAACTTCTCTGCATTATAAGTCACCTTGACCGGAATGAAATGAGCAGACTTAGTTAATCTGTCAACAATTACCCAAATGGAGTCATACTTACCCATTGTCTTTGGAAGACCAACCACGAAGTCCATTGCAATTCTCTCCCACTTCCATTCAGGAATGGGCATTCTCTGAAGTGTCCCTCCAGGACTCTGGTGTTCATACTTTACCTACTGACAATTCGGGCATTGAGCAACAAAATCAACAATGTCACGCTTCATCCTACTCCACCAAAAATGTTGCTTTAGATCACGATACATCTTGGTTGCACCAGGATGTATAGAATACCTTGAACTATGAGCCTCTGTAAGAATAGTGTGAATCAAATCATTGATTTTTGCTTCTTTAGCCTCTCCTCGCAACACCTTATCTCGGATCCGGATCAGTTTCTCATCGGTAAACTGCTTTCCTTTAATCTTATCAAGAAAGAAAGATCTTGCCTCCACACAGGCCAAAAATCCTCCCTTCTCATTTACTTCTAGCCTCATAAAGTCATTAGCCAAAGTCTGAACCTCTCTAGCCAATGGGCGTCTAGAAACCTGCAAATGGGCTAGACTTCCCATGCTCCCTGCCTTTCTACTTAAAGCATCTGCTACAACATTAGCTTTTCCCGGATGATACAAGATAGTGATATCATAGTCCTTCAGTAGTTCCATCCATCTCCTCTGTCTCAAATTCAAATCTTTCTGAGTAAAGACATACTTTAAACTACGATGATCCGTATAGACTTCACATTTAACCCCATATAGATAATGTCTCCATTGCTTTAATGAAAACACTACTGCAGCCAACTCCAAATCGTGGGTCGGATAATTACGTTCATGCACCTTTAATTGCCTCGAGGCATAAGCAATTACATTCTTCTCTTGCATAAGAACTGCACCCAAACCAGAATAGGATGCATCACAATAAACAATGAAATTCTTACCTTCCACTGGCAGGGTAAGAATTGGTGCAGTAGTCAACAAGGTCTTGAGTTGCTGAAAACTTTCTTCACATTCGTCCGAACATACAAATGGAACACTCTGCTTAGTCAAATTTGTCAGTCGGGAAGCAACGGAAGAAAATCCCTTGACAAATCGACGGTAGTAGCTAGCTAAACCAACAAAGCTCCTTACCTCTGTAACATTAGTAGGTCTTACCCAATTCTTCACTGCTTCAATCTTGGAAGGATCCACCATCACTTCATCCTTAGAAACCACATGCCCCAAGAAGGACACTGAATCTAGCCAAAACTCACACTTAGAAAATTTGGCATAAAGCTTTTTCTCCCTCAACATTTCCAATACCATTCTCAAGTGCTCCTCATGTTCTTTCCTTCTCTTTGAGTATACCAGTATATCATCAATAAACACAATGACAAAGAGATCTAGATATGGCTTAAAAATCCCGTTCATCAGACTCATGAAAGCAGCGGGGGCATTCGTAAGTCCAAAAGGCATTACTAAGAATTCATAATGCCCATACCTGGTTCGAAAATCGGTCTTTGGCACATCTGCTGCCCGTATTTTCAATTGATGATAACCAGATCTCAAGTCAAGTTTTGAGAAGGTACAAGCACCTTGTAACTGGTCGAACAAATCATCAATGCGAGGAAGAGGATACTTGTTCTTAACAGTTACTTTATTCAGTTGCCTGTAGTCTATGCACATCCGAAAAATCCCATCCTTCTTCTTCACAAATAAAACCAGAGCACCCCAAGGGGAAGCGCTCGGTCTAATGAAGCCTTTACCTAACAACTCTTGAAGTTTGGCCTTTAACTCCCTTAACTCAGCGGGAGACATTCTATAAGGGGGTATGGAAATGGGGAGAGTACCCGGCTCCAGATCAATGCAAAAGTCAATATCTCTATCCAGTGGCATACCAGGAAGGTCTGCAGGAAACACATCCAGAAACTCACGGACTATCAAAACCGACTCAATTGAAGGTACTTGGGTAGCATCATCCCTGAGGTGTGCCAAGAAAGCTAAACACCCTTTACTAACCATCATCTTAGCACGAAGAAAGGAGATGATACGAACTGGAGTGGAAGTGTAGTCACCCTCCCACACTAACGGGTCTGTCCCAGGCTTGGCCAACGTTACAGTTTTAGCATTACAATCTAAGATTGCAAAATTCAGAGAAAGCCAAGTCATACCCAGAATTACATCGAAATCAATCATTTCTAAGATAACCAAGTCTACATGAGTATTGCTCCCCACAAAAGTCACCAAACAAGACCTATATACCCTTTCAACTATCACAGACTCACCCACCGGAGTAGAAACATGAACATGCATGTCAAGCAATTCACAATGTAAATTAAGACCAGTAGCAAATAAGGAAGATACATATGAAAATGTGGAGCCAGGATCAAATAATACAGAAGCCATGCAATCACAAACCAAAAGATTACCTGTGATAACAGCATCAGATGTCTCCGCTTCCGACCGCCCAGGGAAAGCGTAACAATGGGCTCTATCACCTGTCTGCCCGTTGCCCCTACCATGTTGTGCTGCAGTCGCTCCGGCTTGCCCGCCACCCCGGTTTGTTTGGTGACCACCATTACCTTGACCACCACGTCCTTCAGAATGGCGGCCTCTTCTATGACCACCTCTACCTCTGACTATTGGGGGTCTGTAACTCTGTTTTGGACAATATCTCTTAATATGTCCAATTTCCCCACATCCATAACACTCTCTGGGTTCAATCATAGGTCTCTGTGAGAACGACGGAGTCCGGGGATAACCTCCAAACTCAGAGAAATGTTGACCGGTCTGCGGTGGACCCCCAGCTACAGCCTGTAGTGAAGACTAAATAGGTCGGGTTGGATAACCTCCTGAACTCTGCCCTCTGGAGTAAGAACCACTAAACTCACCTTCTTTACGAAACTTCTTAGTTGCTGATGCCATGGTGAAGTCATCTGGCTTCACTCCCTCCACCTCTATCACAAAGTCTACCACTTCCTGAAAGGATTTTGCTGCAGTAGATACCTGTAAGGCTGGAATCTGCAAATCTGACCTCAATCCCTTCACAAAATGGTGAATCCTCTCTTGTGGACGGAAGCAAAGTTGGGTGGCATACCTAGATAATTCACGAAACTTAGCCTCATACGCAGTGACCGACATCCTGCCTTGCTCTAGGCTCAGGAACTCATCTCTCCTCCTATCCCTCAAAGTCCGGGGTATATAATTCTCCATAAACAAGCTAGAGAATGATGCCCAAGTCATAGGTGGTGCTTGTGCTGGTTGACACTCAACATACGATCGCCACCACATTTTGGCGTTCCCCTAAAATTGATAGGTCACAAATTCGACGCCAAATCGTTCTACTATGCCCATCTTGTGTAGTAGTTCATGACAATCGACCAGAAAATCATAGGCATCCTCAGATTCAGCACCCTTGAAGACTGGAGGTTTCAATTTCAAGAACTTACTGAAAAGTTTGTGCTGATCACTTGTCATTATAGGCCCTGTAGTCAATCGAGGAAACGTGCCTATTTCCAATGAGGCATCCATGCGGGGAGCCACAGCAGCTGCATGCTGTACTCCCGGAACCTGAGGTGCTGGTGCAGAAAACACTGGAGGTGTCTGGCCCTGATCAGATAACCCGCTAAGATAAGCAAGAACCTGATTAATCATCTCTGGGGTAGGTTGGGGTGGTAATTCCTCATTCTGCACTTGCTCATTCTCCCCTTCCTCACCCTCTCTTACTACTTCCTCAGTCGGTGGAGGAGTCACCGCCCTAGTACTAGATAGGCCAGGTGCTTGTCCTCTTCCTCTAGAGGACGTCCTCCCGCGACCTCTACCACGGCCTCTTGCCACTACTCCTCTTCGAGCTACAGCCCCAGTGGCTGGCTCAGACGCATCTTGTCTTGCCGGTATTGGTGTTGGCGCAGTTGTTGCTCTAGTTCTAACCATCTGCGAAATAGAGTGAAGATGGTCAGATACCAATTTGTATCACCTAGATACCAATTGGATCCAAGTAATAGCACGAAAGAAAGAAGGATTGGAATTTTTCCTAAAGTCCTATAGCCTCTCAAAGAAAAGTAAAGGCGTCCCCCTACCGTTCCTCAAGACTCTACTAGACTCGTTCTTGTGTGATGAGACCAACGAACCTAATGCTCTGATACCAAGTTTGTCACGACCCAAAACGAGCCGCGAGTGGCCCCATTTACTCTCCTATGTGAGCGAAACCAACAATCCATCTAATCACAACATTTCAACCAACCATAATAAACAGAAATAATGCGGAAGACTTAAAACTCATTAACGAAATCAATTAAATAACTTTTAAAGTTTATCAATTACTATCCCCAAAACCTGGAAGTCATCATCACAAGAATATCTATCCTCAAATTACTAAATCTAAGAGTATCTAAGAAACTAAAATAAGTAAAAGAGATGGTCCATGTCCGAACTTCAAGACATCAAGACGCGAAGGAAAGAATCCTGTCCGAGCTAGGAACAATATCTCACCCTGAAATCTGATTATGCTGAAGTCTGGCTAGAGTTGCGGTTGAGTCGAAGTCGATGGCACGTTTGCTGCACTCCACAAATAACAAGAAAGAAACATACAAGTAGGGTTCAGTACGAGGCACAAGTAATGAGTAGGTATCATCGGCCAACTCAAAATAGAAAGCAATATATATCAGATAATAACATAAAATCGACTACCATACTCAACAGATAACAACAACAAGTACCATAACCATTGGCCACCACCCAAGCACAACTATGAGGACTCATGCCTCCACACCATACTCATTTGGGAAATAGGTTCTTTAAATCTGAGTATATTAACATGATTCAAGATTCATTCTTTTTACTATCCTGGTGTCGGAACGTGACACTCCGATCCTCTACTACTATCCTGGTGTCGAACGTGACACCCGATCCTCTACTACTATCCTGGTGTCGGAACGTGACACCCGATCCACTTACTACTATCCTGGTGTCGGAACGTGACACCCGATCCACTACTACTATCCTGGTGTCGGAACGTGACACCCGATCCACTACTACTATCCTGGTGTCGGAACGTGACACCCGATCCACTACTACTATCCTGGTGTCGGAACGTGACACTCCGATCCATTAACCTCATTCTTTTAGTTCATCAAGCATTCTTTTATACCAAGGCATCATCATTAATAGAGAGGGTTTAGGTTTAAGCTTCACAAACTCATTTTTCCAACCCATTATAATTACATAATCACATCATGCAAGCATACAATTAAGCATATAGAAGACTTTACAATACTACACAATACATATCATTCGCTATTAAGAGTTTACTATGAAATAGCATAAACCATAACCTACCTCCACCGAAGAATCGTGATCAAGCAAGCTACTCCTCAAGGTCTTTGCTTTCCTCTTCGTTCTCTCTCTTCTCTCGTCGTTCGTCCCTCTCTTCTTTCTATTTTCTTATTCAAACCCTTTTTTTCTTTTACACCTAATTGTCATATAATTAAGTATAAAAGATGATAAAATAACCTACTTTTTATTTCAAGGTATCTCCTTTAACTCCTTTAACCCCCACGTAATTGAATTATTAACATTAATCCACTAACTTTATAATTATAAGCATGAATAGTCTAAAACGCCCCTTAAAAACTTTTAACAGAAATCCGACCCAGTCAGGGTTACGCAGCCTGTGACGTTCCGTACTGCATGTCCGTCACAAAGTTCAGAGAGTTAATTCTGTGGAAAGATTTGTGACGGTTCGTCGTGCCAACGACGGTTCGTCCTGCCATTCCGTCGTGACGTTCAGAGAGTCGATCTCAGTATTCAAATTTTCAGGACCTAAGTGTTTTGGAACGAGACACCCTCGACGGTCCGTCGCGCCCATGACGGTCCTTCGTGGGATCCGTCGACCCAGACAGTTGTCAAAACGACTAAACAGGTCGTTACATAGTCGGAGAAAATGAGACAAAACATATCAATATTATTTTGTTTTTTCTACATCTATGAAATTTGATCTTTTGATACAAAATTTGAAGTAATTTTATAATTTAATTATGAACAGACGAATATGCATATTAATATTGTTATAATTTTCATGACCTATAATATGTATCATCTTGATCTGGAAATATTTTGTTCATTGTTCTATATGATTTGCTACTGCATGCCATTTGACACATATTTTCTTTGTTGGATACTTTAATCACTTATTTTGTTTCTATACTAAATGAATCACTAAGAGTTTATGTCATTTATACTAACAATATTTTCTTTGTTATTATTATTATAGATGTTTGATTTGTTTAAGGATTTCAAATCTGAATCCTTTATAACGGTGGTTATGATAAAAGTTTGACAAAACTCAAGGAAACACATGATTGTCAATAGTGATAAAAAAAATTATATATATAAAAAAAAAGGCTTGGTGGTTAGTTTTGATGTACTTTGACATATTATGTCATTGATTGATGGTAAGACAGAGAATTCAAGTTTTATCGAATCAAAAAGGTAAGACATTGATTAAAGTCTCGATGTGTCATGTTGAAGGATTTTGAGTTCAAGTCCCATCATATTTTGGCCTAGCACGCCTTTATACGGATAAGATATTGGTTAAAGTCTCAATGCAATATATTGATGATATAATGATATCTGAGCAAATTGATATGCTCTTGATTAAAAAAAAAGTGAAGTTTGTTTCATTAAATATTTTTCATTCTTCGAGGTGAATGTGATAGTAATACATTAAAAGTCTTAAAGATGACAAGATAATTTTATGATTAAACATATCAATATGAATGTGAATGGACAAAATTATAATAGTCACCATTGTGATAATTATAAAATAATGAACATTATCAGTTCTCAAAATGATCCTTCAAAGAGTGAAGGTTTTGTCATCAAATGATATGAAAGGTCATTAGAAACATGTTTATATTTAGCAGATGATAGAATTATATACCCTATAGAAAAAAGCGTAATTTGTGCAGTAAAAGGAAACTTAATATACCAAAAATTTAAATTTATAATAGTGTCAACTACTCAGTAGCATTAACAGATAGAAATATAGATAAATCATTAGTTCTATATTGGAAAATGTCTGGAATAGAACTAGCACCAGACAGTAAAATATTCACAGCAAGATGTAAAAACTTATACATACTAACAACAAAACATAAAGTAACGGCAAGAAATAAAATTGATAAAATAAAAATCATCTGGTATAATTAATTCTGCCCAACCTTGGATTGTTTCTTCTATAATCTTGTATGTCAATAATTTTTCATAAATTGTTCTTTTTATATCTGTATTAAGACCTTTCAATATATATAGTATTAATATCTTGTAATTAACATCATCATTTAGTAAATAGGAATTCATTTTATCATGTTTTCACTAAAAAATTTATTCCTTCTAACCTCTTAATAGATTAATGAAATTCTTCCTGATAGCTCTTGTGGTAGGTGTTTGTTCTGGCTTTAGCAAGCTTAATATCCATTGGCGTAATTTCTCCATATCTGCTGCTCTTAGCTCTCTGCAATTGGAGTATATCATCGTTTGGTCTCAATTGTAATAGCTCCAAATTGTATTTTCATTCAGATAGTTCATTCAATATGGTAACTATCCCAATAGTCCTTTTGTTCGCATAGAATTCTGGGATATTTACCTTTTGTATCTCTTCTTGTATGTCTATTTTTTCTGGGATTATCATTTCCTTGGTTAATTCGATTTTTATAACTTGTATTGTAGGTTTTATTTCGTCATATAATATCTCTGCTGTAGCTGAGTAAAACTTTATGTAAAATAAAGTTCCTTTAGTTATTATTTTATAGTGCAAAAATGCTTTATGTAGCTCTGTATTTTAGCTACTTCTTCTCCTGTTACAGTATATACTGTACTTATCAGTCCGTAATTGTAGCAAGTTGCTACTATGTTTGAATTTGTACCTGGTTGTGCTATGAGTTTATTGTACCCTTGTAGGTGTTGGGTTATATAGTTTTCATTTTGATTTTGAGTATTTTTTGCTCTGGGGTTTAGGTTCAAAAAGGTTTGTATTTTATGTATATTTTCTATATACATTCTGGTAATATGGTTATATGTTTGTTTAGTTGAGTCTAAACTGGCTTTGTAGGTATTTATTTGTGGTGGTACAAATATATCTTTTTGGGTATTTTCTAGAGGGTATGGTTTAGAAAATAGTTTGTTCATATTTGTATTTATATATTTTGCCTTACCCTCTTCCCTTTTTGTAGCTGATCCTCCTGTAGATGTGCTACCTGTAGCTGCATATATCATTTTGTTATGGATTTTTAGGTGTTTCCCAACGTCACCTTCTAGCTCCGCATGTTTTAAGTAATGCTGCTAACTTAGCTCCGCATGTTTTAAGTCATGCTGCTGACTTTTAACTGTTTCTTTTAGTATTTGTACTTCGTTTTCTATCTTCTCCATTTTTTGACAAAGTATTGTCATTGTAGCTAGTATTTTTTCCAATGTATCTTTCTCTGGAGAGGTAATCTGCAACAAGATTTTTATCAGTCTTGATTACTTCAGTTGTAAATGTAAAATTTAATATATTTAATACTAATCTCCTTATTTCTTTTATTGTAACTGAATCTTGTACCTTCCTGGTTATCCACTATTTTACCTGTGTATTGTCTGTTCTTACAATAAATTTATTGTAAACAATATATGGTTCAAATGCTAATAGACATTTATATAGTGCAAACAATTCTTTTCTATTTATTTTTCATTTAATTTGTGCTTCTCCATAAGATCCTGAGTGATATCTGCAATGATGTTCTATTTTTTCTTTGTCATATTTATATTTTAAAACTCCTCCATAACTGTGATTGCTTGAATCTGTTTCAACAATATAAGTAAATGATTTATTTTCATTGGGAAAATATAGTTTCGGCAGTTTCTTACATAAGTTTTTGATATGTCTTATATGTTCTTTATCTTTATTGTCAAAATAATATTCGACATCTTTCTTATGTTTTTTGTGTAATGGTTTTAGATGTTCTGCTAATTTGGTATGTATTCCCTTACTTGGTTTACTAATCCTAAGAAGGATTGTAATTTCTTTTTTGTATCTATATTTTCATCAAGGGTGATTATTTTTTGTACTATGTGGGTTTGCATCTTCATCCCATTTTTATCTATTTGTATTCCTAGAAATTCTATCTGAGGTTTCATAATTTCTGCTTTCTTTTTACTTAGGCTTATACCAGAATGTTTAATTATGTGTATAAATTTTTCTAATAACCTAATATGTTCATCTTGTGTTTTTGAATATAATAATATATCATCTATATAGACAATGTAATTTTCTAATTGATTAAAATAATTATCCATAAAATGTTGGTATCTACCTGGTGCATTTTTATATCCAAATGGTAGAACATTCCATTCATAAAATCCTTGTGATACATTAAATGTTGTTAGCTGTTTAGATTCTTCTTCTAGTTTCAAGTGATAAAATCCTGATTTACAATCAAATTTACTGAAATAGTTGTATCCTTGTATCTGTCTTATTTTTAGTACCTTATTTGGTATTGGGTAATTATATGTTTTAGTTTTAGCATTTAAGTTGCGATAATCTATGACCATTCTACTTTTACCTCTTTTTTGTTCACTATGTTTATTAACTATAAATGTTGGACTTGTATGTTTACTATTGCTTTCTTGTATATAATTATTCTTCAATAGTTCATCTATATGCATTTTGAATTCTTCTAAATCATCAAAATTATATTTTAATGGTTTTTGTGTTATTATACTATTTTCATCTATTAATTCAATTTTTACTTTCATCTTATGCTTTTCCCATCCTTGTAATGGATTTTCACTATATAATAATTCTAGTTGTTCATTAATTATTTTAACTTTATCTATTGTAAATATGATAATTTCTAATTGTGTTATTTGATTTTTACTTATATTTTTCATTTCCTGGTTTATTTTTTCACTTCCTTTTATCCATTCTATAGGTTTACGTTGCTTGTTATTTACTCTTTTTGCTCTTATTTTATTTTCGCATGGTGTAGTAAACCACCAATGTGTTTTTGTTATAATATGTGGGTAAAATCTTTCTAGAAATGACATTCCTAATAACATATCTTTTGTTGTAAATTCAAAATTGTACATTTCTTCTATTGTTAGTATTTTATCCCATATTTGTATTTTTATATTCTTTGCTTTATATGTAATCATACTACCTTCATTATTAAATCATGTCACTACCATAGGTGTTTTTAATTTTTCCCATTTATCTTCTGGCAAACAATTATATTTACATATATTTGCTTCTGCTCCTGTATCTATCATGGGGGTATAATATATGTTGTGGTATCCTTCTACAATATTTTTTGCAAGTATATATATTTTCATTATTCATTTTGTTCTTTTGATAATTATTTTCTTATTTTGGCAATTTATTGTTAATTGTTCATTTTCTATATTGTATGGTTTGACTTTTTCTAACCATTTTATTCCTAAGGTAATATTTTGGTTTCCTTGGTAGATTTTGAATGGTATTATTAATGGTATTTCTCCTATAATTATTTCTTTTTCTGTTATTTCTTCATTTGTGGTTACTATATCACTAGGTAATTCAGGGCATAAGTGTCCTATTTTTATAATTTCTGTTTCTAATACTAATTCTCTTGTTATGTAATTTTCTTCTTGTCCTGTATTTATCAAAATTTTATATCTTCTTTGGTCTATTATTCCTGTTATAAAGTAATGGTATGGTATTATCTCTTCTTTATCTAATAAATTTTGTGGGATTTCATAGTTCCTTTTAGATGTGCTTGTTCTTGATGAGGTAGTTCTAGTTAATGTATTTGGTACACTTGAAGTACTCAATCTTTCTTTTACAATTTCTAAATCTTCTTCTATGTCAATTTCTTTGTAGCTATAGTCATTGTTGTCTATTATAGTAATTATTCTTTCAAAAGGATTTTCTATTTTTATTTTATCAATTTTATTTCTTGCCGTTACTTTATGTTTTGTTGTTAGTATGTATAAATTTTTACATCTTGCTGATTTTACTGTCTGGTGCTAGTTCTATTCCAGACATTTTCCAATATAGAACTAATGATTTATCTATATTTCTATCTGTTAATGCTACTGAGTAGTTGACACTTATTATAAATTTAAATTTTTGGTATATTAAGTTTCCTTTTACTGCACTAATTACGCTTTTTTCTATAGGGTATATAATTCTATCATCTGCTAAATATATTTCAATAGGTGTATCTATTCCTTCTCTAAAACAAGCTTTTATCAATATTTCTGTTCCTCCTAAGTGTACGTATTTTATGGGTGTTTTAGCTCTTATATCTTGTATTTCTTTATTTATTATTCTCTTATTTAGTATAGGTATTTGTGCTTTTCCTTTTGTATATTTACAATCTATGATGTGTTCTTTTTGGCTAACTACATAATATTCATCTTTTTGTCTTCTAAACCAATTTCTTAAAGTAGGTATTTCAAGTACTTTTTCAACACTTAAATCTAATTCTTTTCCTTTTATTTGTTCAAAGATTGTATTATCAAATATAATTTTTTGTTCTGATAATTCTTCATTCTGATAGTCTTCTTTGGATATTATTTTTATGTCATCTTCAGACTTCATTACATCATTATCTAGATCAATATTTGTTTCTTCATCTTCTAATTCAGTTTCTATATCCGATACTTCATATATACTATCATTTTCACTTAATTCATAGTCTATGTAATCTATCTGCATATATTCTTCATTATCTATAATTACTTCTGCAATTTGTTTTCCTTTTGGATTTTTAGGTAACTTACAATCTCTAGCTAAATGTCCTATCTTTTCGCAGTTGTAACAAGTACATTCTGATAGTTTTTGTTTTGGTCTATACGGTCTTTTTATTTTATAATTTTTTACATAATATCTTTGTCTTGGTTTTTTGTATTTATATCTAGATTTGGTTTTTCTATAATTTTTGTGTTTTTTAGGTCTTTGTTTTTTATAATATTTATCTGTACAACCAAACTGTGGTGCTGTTTTATCTTTACAACATGCTAGATTTTTAATTAGTACTTTCTCCATTTTTATTTTTTATTTTTGGTTTTCACATAATTTTACAAATCACTGATGTAGAAATTTTATTCTAGCTCCTAAAATATCTGTTAATCTTTCATTATTCCAATCTCTAATTATTTTTGTACTAAATGGTTCTGGTAGTTTTGTAAAATATTGTTGTCTTATTTCTTTTGCCTCATTTATATCATATCTTGCTTTATAATAATATTCTTTAAATGCACATGTGTATTCTTCTATATAGCATATTTTACATATAGCTAATTTTGTCATAAGTTGTCTATTTATAATTTTTTTTCTCTATTTTGTTCTTTTATTTCTGTAGTCATGCCACCAAATTTATTTCGTATTGCTAATTCATATTTATCTAGTATGTCTATATTTGTTGTTGATGGAGACCCATCTATTTTCTTATCACTCCTAAGTGTTTCCAAACTTTCTGGGGTAAATTTCCTATCCATAATTTTGTTGTTCCAACAAATGTTCTTTCTATATATCCTGGCGTTTCTTTTGTTGTTATTTTGTTATCTATTAGTTGTTTAGATATATTTCCTATCCATAGTAAGATTTTTTTATTTATATGTATAACACAATGTAGATCTAAAAAGTTATATTGTTCAGTTAATGGTCTAGGCGTCCATTTTTTATTTAATCTACTATTCCATATTGCATTTGTTCTATCTGATCGTTCATAATTATCTGTATAATAAGTTGGTGTTGTCCATTTGGGACTACTTCTAGGACTATTATCTGGGGTTTTAACTCTTGATGTGCTAGGTTGATTTATATCTCCTGTATTTATTTCTAATTTTTTCGGGTTATTCACTTGTTCTAGGATTTCTGTGTATGTTTCGCTTATATCACTTATTTCTGATTTTTGATCGTTCATTGTATCTGATTCATTTATTTCGTCTATTTCAAGATTTTCATTTAATTTTTGTTTCATCTTATTTATTTCATTAATCAATTCAAGTTCCTTATCTTTTTCTATTGATTTTTCTTTTTGTTTTGTTTCATATAATAATTTTACCTTAGCTAATTCTTTTTCTAATTCACTTATTTTTGTATTTTTTATTTCTTCTAGGTGTTGTACTTCCTGTTTTGCTTGTGTTTTTATTTTTTCAATCTCTTTTGATTTATCTATTTCTTCGTATTCCTTTGTTATTCTTACCATAACTGTTAAACAATCACGACCCAAAACGAGCCGCGAGTGGCACCCACACTTATCCTACTATGTGAGCGAACCAACCATAAATAACATAATATAATGCGGAAGACTTAAAACTCATTGACGAAATCAATTAAATAACTTCTAAAATTTAATACTTATCATCCCCAAAATCTGGAAGTCATCACCACAAGAACATCTATCCTCAAAATACTAAATCTAAGAATATCTAGGAAACTAAAATAATAAACAGCTAGTCCATGCCGGAACTTCAAGGCATCAAGACATGAAGAAGAAGATCCCGTCCAAGATAGAAGCGTTAGCTCACCCTGAGATCCGACGTGATGAAGACTGGCTAGAGTTGCGGTTGAGTTGAAGACGATGGTACGTTTGATGCACTCCACAAATAGCAAAGAAAAATAATTACAAGTAGGGGTCAGTACAAAACACGAGTACTGAGTAGGTATCATCGGCCAACTCAAAATAGAAAGCAATATATTTCAGATAATATCATAAAATCAACTAATATTCTTAACAGGTGATTAGCAACAAGTATAAAAAATCATTTATAACAAAACCAACCACATCCATGAGGACTCAAGCCTCCACGCCATACTCTTTTGGGAAACATGTTCTTTGGATTGAGTATATTAACATATTTCAAGATTCATTATCTTTATCCCTCTCGTGTCGGTACGTGACACTCCGCTCCACTACTACTATCCTGGTGTCGGAACGTGACACCCGATCCATATACTATCCTGGTGCCGGAACGTGACACCCGATCCATATACTATCCTGGTGCCGGAACGTGACACCCGATCCATATACTATCCTGGTGTCGGAACGTGACACTCTGATCCATATACTATCCTGGTGCCGGAACGTGACACCCGATCCATATACTATCCTGGTGTCGGAACGTGACACCCGATCCATATACTATCCTGGTGCCGGAACGTGACACCCGATCCATATACTATCTTGGTGTCGGAACGTGACACCCGATCCATATACTATCCTGGTGTCGAAACGTGACACTCCGATCCATATACTATCCTGGTGCCGGAACGTGACACCCGATCCTCTATTACTATCCTGGTGTCGGAACGTGACACCCGATCCTCTAATCTCATTACTTTAGTTCATCAAGCCTTATTTTATACCAAGGCATCATCATTAACAAAGTAAATTTAGGATTTAAGATTCAACAGCCTCATCATGCTAGTTTCATCACAATTATATATATAAACTCATCATGCATACACACAATTAAGCATATAGAAGGGTTTACAATACTACCCAATACATATCATTCGCTATTAAGAGTTTACTATGAAATAGCATAAACCATAACCTACCTCCACCGAAGAATCGCGATCAACAAGCTATCTTCCCAAAGCTGCGTTCTTCCTCTCTCTCGATCGATCGTTTCTCCCTCTCTTTGTTCTTTCTATTTTTCTTATTCAAACCCTTTTTCTTTTACCCTAATTAGCATATAATTAAGTATAAAAGATGATAAAATACCCCACTACTTGTTTCAAGGTTCTCCCTTTTAACCCCCAAGTAATTAAATTATTAACATTAAACCACTAACTTTATAATTATAAGCAGGAATAGTCCAAAACGCCCCTTAAAATATTTAACAGAAATCCGACCCAGTCAGGGTCACGCAGCCTGTGACGGCCCGTCACGACTGTGACGGTCCGTCCTGCATGTCCGTCACAAAGCTCAGAGACTCGATGTCAGTAAAAGGTCTGTGACGGCCCGTCATGCCTGAGACGGTCCGTCCTGCCACCCCGTCGTGACGTTCAGAGAGTCGATATCAGTACCCAATTTTTCTAAGTTCTAAGTGTTTTGGAACGAGACCCCCTCGACGGTCCGTCGTGCCCATGACGGTCCGTCGTGGGATCCGTCGACTCAGCCAGTTTTTCCAGAAATAAAATCTGCTGCTCAAAACGACTAAACAGGTCGTTACAATAGATACCAATTTACCCATCGTTCGTCCTCGAACGATCACAAGAAGAAAAACAAGGGCAAAAGGGAGTACCTGAATCTGTAAACAGGTGTGGGTATCTTTCTTGCATATCAGCCTCCTTCTCCCAAGTGGACTCTTCAACTGGTCGATTCTTCCATTGAACTTTGATGGATGCAATCTCCCTTGATCTCAACTTGCGAATTTCTCTATCTAGAATGGCAACAGGCTCCTCCTCATAAGTCAAATTTTCATCAAGCAGAACTGAATCCCAACGAATGATGTAGTTTCCATCCCCATGGTATCTTTTCAGCATAGACACATGAAATACCGGATGCACTCCTGACAGCCCTGGAGGCAAGGCTAATTCATAAGCCACCTCCCCTACTCGCTTAAGTACTTCAAATGGTCCAATATACCTTGGGCTTAGCTTACCTCTTTTACCAAACCGCATCACCCCTTTCATGGGCGAAACCTTCAGCAAGACTTGCTCACCCTCCATGAACTCCAAGTCCCTAACCTTTCGATCTGCATACTCCTTTGCCTACTTTGAGCCGCTAAAAGCTTTTCTTGAATAGATTTCACCTTCTCTAATGAATCCCTCAAAAGGTCAGTACCCCAAGGTCTAACCTCGAATGCATCAAACCAACCAATGGGAGACCTACATCTCCTCCCATACAATGCTTCGAAAGGAGCCATATCAATACTTGAGTGATAGCTATTATTGTATGAAAACTCCGCTAAGGTAAGAAGTTATCCCAATGACCACCGAATTCTATCACACATGCACGAAGCATATCTTCCAATACCTGAATCGTTCGCTCAGACTGTCCATCGGTCTGAGGGTGAAATGCAGTACTAAGGTCCAACCTAGTACCTAATTCCGCATGCAATGTTCTCCAAAACTTAGAAGTAAACTGCGTACCTCTATCTGATATGATGGACAGTGGAACTCCATGCAATCGAACAATCTCTGAGATATAAAGTTTGGCTAACTTCTCTGCGGTGTAAGTCACCTTGACCGGAATGAAGTGAGCAGACTTAGTTAATCTGTCCACAATTACCCAAATAGAATCAAACTTGCCCAATGTCTTTGGAAGACCAACCACGAAGTCCATTGCAATTCTCTCCCACTTCCATTCAGGAATGGGCATTCTCTGAAGTGTTCCTCCGGGCCTCTGGTGTTCATACTTTACTTGCTGACAATTTGGACATTTGGCAACAAAATCAACAATGTCGCGCTTCATTCTACTCCACCAAAAGTGTTGCTTTAGGTCACGGTACATCTTGGTTGCACCAGGATGTATAGAATACCTTGAACTATGAGCCTCTGTAAGAATAGTGTGAATCAAATCATCGACACGGGGTACACATACCCTTCCCTTAATTCTCAAAACACCTTCCTCATCCATTCTTGCTTCTTTAGCCTCTCCTCGCAACACCATATCCCGAATTCGGCTTAGTTTCTCATCATCAAACTGTTTTCCCTTGATCTGGTCAAGAAAAGAAGATCTCGCCTCCACACTGGCCAAAATCCTCCCTTCTCATTTACTTCTAACCTCATAAAGTCATTAGCCAGAGTCTGAACCTCTCTAGCCAATGGGCGTCTAGAAACTTGTAAGTGGGCTAAACTACCCATGCTCCCTGCTTTTCTACTTAAGGCGTCTGCCACAACATTAGCCTTTCCTGGGTGATACAAGATGGTAACATCATAATCCTTCAGTAGTTCCATCCACCTCCTCTGTCTCAAATTCAAATCTTTCTGAGTAAAGACATACTGTAGGCTACGATGATCCGTATAGACTTCACACTTAACCCCATATAGATAGTGTCTCCATTGCTTTAATGCAAACACGACTGCAGCCAATTCTAAATCATGGGTCGGATAGTTACGTTCATGCACCTTTAATTGCCTCGAAGCATAAGCAATCACATTCTTCTCTTGCATTAGCACTGCACCCAAACCAGAATAGGATGCATCACAATAAACAATGAAGTTTTTACCCTCTACTGGCAAGGTAAGGATAGGTGCAGTAGTCAGCAAGGTCTTGAGTTTCTGAAAGCTTTCCTCACATTCATCCGACCATACAAATGGAACATTCTGCTTAGTCAAGTTCGTCAGTTGGGAGGCAATAGAAGAGAATCCCTTGACAAATCGACGGTAGTAGCTGGCTAAACCAACAAAGCTCCTTATTTCTGACACATTAGTAGGTCTTACCCAATTTCTCACTGTTTCAATCTTAGAAGGATCCACCATCACTCCATCCTTAGAAACTACGTGCCCCAAGAAGGACACTGAATCTAGCCAAAACTCACACTTGGAGAATTTGGCATAAAGCCTTTTCTCCCTTAATACTTCCAACACGATTCTCAAATGCTCCTCATGTTCCTTCTTACTCTTGGAGTATATCAGTATATCATCAATAAATACGATCACAAAGAGATCCAGATATGGCTTAAAAATCCCGTTCATCAAGCTCATGAAAGCAGCAGGGGCATTCGTAAGCCCAAAAGACATTACTAAGAACTCATAATGCCCATACCTGGTCCGAAAAGCAGTCTTGGGCACATCCGTTGCCCGTATTTTCAATTGATGATAACCAGATCTCAAATCAATTTTCGAGAAGGTGCAAGCACCTTGTAACTGATCGAACAAATCATCAATGCGGGGAAGAGGGTACTTGTTCTTAACAGTTACTTTGTTCAATTGCCGGTAGTCTATGCACATCCGAAAACTCCCATCCTTCTTCTTCACAAATAACACCGGAGCACCCCAAGGGGATGCACTTGGTCTAATGAAACCTTTACTTAACAACTCTTGAAGTTGGGCCTTTAACTCCCTTAACTCTGCTGGAGCCATTCTATAAGGAGGGATGGAAATGGGGCGAGTACCCGGCTCCAGATCAATGCAAAAGTCAATATCTCTATCCGGTGGCATACCAGGAAGGTCTGCAGGAAACACATCCAGAAACTCACGGACTACCGGAACCGACTCAATTGAAGGTACTTGGGTAGTATCATCCCGGAGGTGTGCCAAGAAAGCTAAGCACCCTTTACTAACCATTCTCTTAGCACGAAGAAAGGAGATGATACGAACTGGAGTGGAAGTGTAGTCACCCTCCCACACTAACGGATCTGTCCCAGGCTTGGCCAACGTTACAGTTTTAGCATTACAATCTAAGATTGCAAAATTTGGAGAAAGCCAAGTCATACCCAGAATTACATCGAAATCAACCATCTCTAAGATAACCAAGTCTACATGAGTATTGCTCCCCACGAAAGTTACAAGACAAGACCTATACACCTTTTCAACTATCACAGACTCACCCACCGGAGTAGAAACACGAACAGGCATGTCAAGCAATTCACAATGTAAATTAAGACCGGTAGCAAATGAGGAAGATACATATGAAAATGTGGAGCCAGGATCAAATAATACAGAAGCCATGCAATCACAAACCAAAAGATTACCTGTGATAACAGCATCTGATGTCTCCGCTTCCGACCGCCCAGGGAAAGCGTAACAGTGGGCCCTATCACCTGTCTGCCCATTGCCCCTACCATGTGTTGTTGTAGTAGCTCCAGTTTGCCCGTCACCCCGGCCGTTGTGGTGACCACCATTACCTCGGCCACCACGCCCTCCAGAATGACGGCCTCTTCCATGACCACCTCTACCTCTGACTATTTGAGGTCTGTAACTCTGTTTTGGACAATACCTCTTGATGTGCCCAGTCTCCCCACATCCATAACACTCTCTGGATTCAAGCATAGGTCTCTGTGAGAATGACGAAGTCTGGGGATAACCTCCAAACTCAGAGAAGTGTTGACCGGTCTGCGGTGGACCCCCAACTACAGTCTGCAGTGAAGACTGAATAGGTCGGGCTGGATAACCTCCTGAACCCTGCCCTCTGGAGTAAGAACCATTAAACTCACCTCCCTTACGAAACCTTTTAGATGTCGATGCCATGGTGAAGTCATCTGGCTTCACTCCCTCCACCTCTATCACGAAGTCTACCACCTCTTGAAAGGATTTCGCTGTAGCCGCTACCTGTAAGGCTGAAATCCGCAAATCTGACCTCAACCCCTTCACAAAACGGCGAATCCGCTCTTGTGGACTGAAACAAAGCTGGGTGGCATACCTGGATAATGCACGGAACTTAGCCTCATACGCAGTCACCGACATCTTGCCTTGCTCTAGGCTCAAGAACTCATCTCTCCTCCGATCCCTCAAGGTCCGGGGGATATACTTCTCCATAAATAAGCTAGAGAATGACGTCCAAGTCATAGGTGGTGCCTGTGCGGGTTGACACTCAACATGTGACCGCCACCACATTTTGGCATTTCCCTGAAACTGATAGGTTACAAACTCAACGCCAAATCGTTCCACTATGCCCATTTTATGTAGTAACTCATGACAATCAACCAGAAAATCGTAGGCATCCTCAGATTCAGCACCCTTGAAGACTGGAGGTTTCAATTTCAAGAACTTACTGAAAAGTTCATGCTGATCACTTGTCATTATGGGCCCTGTAGTCAAACGAGGAAACGTGCCTATTTCCAATGAGGCATCCATGCGGGGAGCCTCAGCAGCGGCCTGTCGTACTTCCGGAACCTGAGGTGCTGGTGCAGAAAACACTGGAGGTGTCTGGCCTTGATCAGATAACCCGCTAAGATAAGCAAGAACCTGATTAATCATCTCTGGGTAGGTTGGGGTGGTAATTCCTCATTCTGCACTTGCTCACTTTCCCCTTCCTCACCCTCTCTTACTACTTCCTCAGTCGGTGGAGGAGTCACCGCCCTAGTACCAGATGGGACAGGTGCTTGTCCTCTTCCTCTAGAGGACGTCCTCCCACGACCTCTACCACGGCCCCTTGCCACTGCTCCTCTTCGAGCTACAGCCCCAGTGGCTGGCTCAGACGCATCTTGTCTTGCCGGTGCTGGTGTTGGCGCAGTTGTTGCTCTAGTTCTAACCATCTGCGAAATAGAGTGAAGATGGTCAGATACCAATTTGTATCACCTAGATACCAATTGGATCCAAGTAATAGCACGAAAGAAAGAAAGAATGGAATTTTCCTAAAGTCCTATAGCCTCTCAAAGAAAAGTAAAGGCGTCCCCCTACCGTTCCTTAAGACTCTACTAGACTCGTTCTTGTGTGATGAGACCAACGAACCTAATGCTCTGATACCAAGTTTGTCACGACCCAAAACGAGCCGCGAGTGGCACCCACACTTATCCTACTATGTGAGCGAACCAACCATAAATAACATAATATAATGCGGAAGACTTAAAACTCATTGACGAAATCAATTAAATAACTTCTAAAATTTAATACTTATCATCCCCAAAATCTGGAAGTCATCACCACAAGAACATCTATCCTCAAAATACTAAATCTAAGAATATCTAGGAAACTAAAATAATAAACAGCTAGTCCATGCCGGAACTTCAAGGCATCAAGACATGAAGAAGAAGATCCCGTCCAAGATAGAAGCGTTAGCTCACCCAGAGATCCGACGTGATGAAGACTGGCTAGAGTTGCGGTTGAGTTGAAGACGATGGTACGTTTGATGCACTCCACAAATAGCAAAGAAAAATAATTACAAGTAGGGGTCAGTACAAAACACGAGTACGGAGTAGGTATTATCGGCCAACTCAAAATAGAAAGCAATATATTTCAGATAATATCATAAAATCAACTAATATTCTTAACAGGTGATTAGCAACAAGTATAAAAAATCATTTATAACAAAACCAACCACATCCATGAGGACTCAAGCCTCCACGCCATACTCTTTTGAGAAACATGTTCTTTGGATTGAGTATATTAACATATTTCAAGATTCATTATCTTTATCCCTCTCGTGTCGGTACGTGACACTCCGCTCCACTACTACTATCCTGGTGTCGGAACGTGACACCCGATCCATATACTATCCTGGTGCCGGAACGTGACACCCGATCCATATACTACCCTGGTGCCGGAACGTGACACCCGATCCCATATACTATCCTGGTGTCGGAACGTGACACTCTGATCCATATACTATCCTGGTGCCGGAACGTGACACCCGATCCATATACTATCCTGGTGTCGGAACGTGACACCCGATCCATATACTATCCTGGTGCCGGAACGTGACACCCGATCCATATACTATCCTGGTGTCGGAACGTGACACCCGATCCATATACTATCCTGGTGTCGGAACGTGACACTCCGATCCATATACTATCCTGGTGCCGGAACGTGACACCCGATCCTCTATTACTATCCTGGTGTCGGAACGTGACACCCGATCCTCTAATCTCATTACTTTAGTTCATCAAGCCTTCTTTTATACCAAGGCATCATCATTAACAAAGTAAATTTAGGATTTAAGATTCAACAGCCTCATCATGCTAGTTTCATCACAATTATATATATAAACTCATCATGCATACACACAATTAAGCATATAGAAGGGTTTACAATACGACCCAACACATATCATTCGCTATTAAAAGTTTACTATGAAATAGCATAAACCATAACCTATCTCCACCGAAGAATCGCGATCAACAAGCTATCTTCCCAAAGCTGCGTTCTTCCTCTCTCTCGATCGATCGTTTCTCCCTCTCTTTGTTCTTTCTATTTTTCTTATTCAAACCCTTTTTCTTTTATCCTAATTAGCATATAATTAAGTATAAAAGATGATAAAATACCCCACTACTTGTTTCAAGGTTCTCCCTTTTAACCTCCAAGTAATTAAATTATTAACATTAAACCACTAACTTTATAATTATAAGCAGGAATAGTCCAAAACGCCCCTTAAAATATTTAACAGAAATCCGACCCAGTCAGGTTCACGCAGCCTGTGACGGCCCGTCACGACTGTGACGGTCCGTCCTGCATGTCCGTCACAAAGCTCAGAGACTCGATGTCAGTAAAAGGTCTGAGACGGTCCGTCCTGCCACCCCGTCGTGACGTTCAGAGAGTCGATCTCAGTACCCAATTTTTCTAAGTTCTAAGTGTTTTGGAACGAGGCCCCCTCGAAGGTCCGTCGTGCCCATGACGGTCCGTCGTGAGATCCGTCGACTCAACCAGTTTTTCCAGCAATAAAATCTACCTGCCTCAAAACACTAATAGGTAGTACATTAGTACTATTATTACTATTATTACTAATTAAATTATTATTATTACTATTATTACTATTATTATTTTCATCATATGTTTATTTTTTTGTACTTGATTCTCTATTAAAATAATTATTATTATTATTATTATTGTTGTTGTTGTTGTTGTGTTTTATTATTATACTATTATTACCCCGATTGTTTATTATTCTATTATTACTATTATTCTTACTACTACTATTATTATTATTAATATTATTACTATTATTATTTTATTATTTTATTGTTAGTGTCCTTCATTATTATTTTTGTTTTTTAAATTATTATTATCGCATAATTATTATTATTATTATTATTATTATTGTTTCTAATTATTATTCTTATTATTATTATTATTATTATTTTCTCATTGTTATTATTATTATACTTAATTAATTATTAAAAGTATTTTATTATTATTTTGTTTGTTTGTTGTTGTTTTTGTTGTTATTATTATTATTATTTTTTTTGCTACCTACATTTTATTACTTAACCAAGAACAAGCCTTAACAACCAAGTAGCTATCACAACATAACTTCAAACTTAACCAAACAAGATAACTCAACAAATTACCTACACTACTAACGACTTAACTGCCAAATGCTTTAGTTCTAACAATATAATGTACTATCATCTGTAACAAGTTGTTCCTCATTTCTACTCTTGTGTTCAAACGATTCTCTCTATTTCTCCAAACCTTTTCTTTCTCCTCCTGCCCAAATCCAGAAGATACCTTCACAAGCATAAGTTTTGAACAGTTGTGCATCTGACCAAAATCTTCCTTTCCCATGCATAATGGTACCATTGTTACAAATTGTTCCGAAGTAATTGCCACTTGAGTTTGTACCTCTCTATTGATCGTAACAATCTCTCCCATATTCTTCTTGCATAATACATGGAATAACAGATTGCTTCTGTAGTTTCTTTTTCACCTTGTACATCACACAAATCTTCTCTACTTCATTCCCCACTGAGCTAGTCTATCACTGTCATCCACAGCCTTTGAATTCGCATGATCCACATTGTGAAGTAAGCTTTTGGTCCTTGCACATTGTTTAAACATAAGGCTGTTCATTCTGATTTTTGTTGTTCTCCTTTCATGTGTTCATACATTGTCCTAATCACCCCTTTATTCTTCCTTTGTGTTTCTGCGGGAACTTGCTCCACACTTTGTTGACACGTATGATCTTTTGTATCATCAGCTTGCTTGTTTCCTTTCCTCCTCCTCTGGCAACTCTCTTTGCCCCCCTTTTATATAGTTGTGTGAACCCATTTGTCCAGATTTATCTTCCTTGTTAGCTAAATCCATCAAAATTTTAGCAATTGCCGGCCTCTATTTCCATATTTTCATATTAATCAATCTATGCCTTCATCCACTTTTAAGGACAACCCACTTTCCTCCCATGCTAATCAAGGCCATCTTTGTAACATCTCAACCCCTGACCATAGGTAGCTTTCTCATAGTCCTTCAATTCACTTTTATAGTATCTCGCTGGTAATGTATAACTGTGCCCGTAGGATGGCAACTCAACAGAACAGTCTGATAAGTTGTGTTCTTCCCTCTTCTTCGCATCATATGAACAGTTTTTTTTTTTTTTGCTGTCCATGACTGATTCGTGCCAGATCTTGTCTATGAGGGGATACCTTGTATTATGCCGTTTTCTTTGCGAGAGGGCACTCCCAAGTATTTGAAAGGCCATTTCCTCCATTGTATAGCCCATCTGTTGCATAATCCTGTTGCTTACTTCCATTGCACTCCTTCCAAAATAATACAAATACTTTTTTTAAGATTTACTTGGCAAAACTGAGGCTTGACAAGGAAGTCTGAAAAACACTGTGCATCTTGATCGATTCATATCTCCCCTTGTAGAACATAAGAAGATCATCGCAAAGCATAGAATTGATGCCAGCTTAGAGTCATTTGGGATGGTGTTTGACCATTTCCTCTTCTCTTAGTCCTTTGAGTAAGCTACTGAGATATTTCCATGGCTACGCAAACAAGATGGTGACATAGGATCACCTTTTCTCAGTCCTTATTGCTACATCGAAAATCTCTGATGGTTTTTGCCCATCACAACAATAGTGTAATTCACCTTTTTCACACACTTTCATTACCCATTTGAAAACATGTCCTGATTGTCTGGAATCCCATACCTCCCATTACCTGTTTCTAAAAGTCATTCCCTGAGTCTAAGCTTTCTGTAGGTCTATCTTCATCATACTCCTAGGAGAAATGTTTCTTCCTAGTATAAGATTAAACCAACCAGTAGCTAATATGATGTATATCTCAATCTTTCCTCACTGTATAAAGCCGCCCTGACTTTCACAAATAATATCAGAGCTAACATCATGTATTCTCCTTTTGTTTATCACCTTTGAAATCATTTTATAGATCACAGTAACACAAGCTCTATAGGTCGTATTCCTTCCATTTGGACTTTGCCCTTTGGAATTAGAGACACAGGAGTACAGTTGAAAGGCTTAAACATTTCCCCCTGTTTGTGAAAAATTGTGGTGACGTTGTAATAACATCTTCTTAACTATCCTTCCATGTAATGCTTAAAGAATAATGCCTTATAGCCATCTATTCCTGGTGCCTTATCATTCCAATAGACTGCAATGCTGTAATATATCTCTTTGTTTTCTGTTACATCTGGCATATCTGAAATTCTTTTATCTTAGAACATTTTACCTCCTTCATCAACCTGAGTAATTGATAGCTGGAAGCTCACCTGCGAGACCCCCCACATAAGACTTTTATAGAATTTTAACAAACCTCCTCCTAACAACTCCTCTGAATCTCCTGAGGCTCATACACATCTTTCCATCTAGAGATCATATACTCCTTTATATTCTCTTTGATTTCTTTCTTTATCACTGAGCTGAAGTACTTTGTTTGTTGGAATCTCCCAAGTGATCCATCTAGCTCTTGCTTTTTGCCTTAAAGCATTTTCTTCTCAGCATTGACCATTTTTACAGCTGAATTAAGAATTCCTTCTCTTTAATAACTAATCATCTTGGTGCCTGAATTGTAAAGCTTCTCTTAAGTTCTTTAATTCCACTTCTTACTTCTTGCCTTCTAAATTTTTTGCCTATGAATTTGAACTCTTTCTTATTCATTTGCCTCAAGACTGGCTGAGGGCCTTCAAGCTTAATACCATATTCCTCTCATTCCTTCACCTCCATATTCCGCTTCCAATTGTATCCCATTTCCATAACAAGGACTCATGCTCAAATCCATACTTAGAGATTTAATCCCACTCTGATCGCTGTGATTACTCTTCTGAAGTAGCAAGTTCATAGGACATGATCTCCAACTGACACCCCTGGAATTCCATACTTAGAACAACATGACCCCATTTGTCCCTCTTGCAAATCATTCTTCCCAAAAGCTCTATCTATTCTACAGCAATTCTGGTAGTACCAACCTGTTTATAATTATTTGTCCAGGTATAGTAACTAACCTTTCAATGTACTTCCTTAACCCCCATATCTTTAAAAACACACATCTTCAAAATCCTTGATTTCATTCAAAGTAACAGGAAACTCCAGCTAGTCTATCTTGGGGAGATAAAGTAGCATAAAGTCCTTATTAGGGCCAAGGATCTGAAGACCTGTGAACTAACATCTTCAATCCAATCCATAATCTTCTCCTCTTTTCGCATATTGTCACCCATATACTACTGTGGAATTCTAACTGATACCCTTTGCTTCTTTCATTAACCTGACAATGAACCATTTGATCAGTACTCTTTTAACAATGTCACCTCATAAACCAGCTATCCATCCCTACTATCCATATTCTTCCATTTACAGCATCTTTATAATTGTGTAAGAATCTTCCCATCCTGGAGCAATAGCTTATAAAATAGTGTTGATATTTGCCTCTTTATCTATAGTTTCAATTAACCCAAGCTAGGGAAGTTTTTTATTCTGTTGTAAGCACATCTCCTCCTGCATGTACCTTTTTATTCATACCCCTCACATTCCACACACTCTCCACTTCATTAACATGTTTTTTGATACTCCACCTCTACCACATGAAGTGCAGCAAGTTTACTATGCCTTAGATCTCAAATCCATTTCTAACTGGTATAACGCTGCAAGTATAGGGAAATTTTGTTAGCCTTAATCATTCTGCTTATTTCCTGTCTGAAGGCCTCAGATTGATCTCAGGTGTTTGCTTCTGACCCCTGCATCTCTGCTTTCTCTATCCTCTTGAATTCTCCTTCTCTTCATTATTGCTTTCTATCCCAGCTTCTCCATGCATTCATCTTTCTTTCCTGCTGTTGTAATTGGCCCTTATACTGCCATGTCCTGTGGTTAACTTATGTTCCAAGCCTTTTGACTTCTTTCGTAGGCATCTCCTCCTGTGCTGCCTGATTGACATTGGTTTCCAATTTTTTGGAATTATCACCATCTGTGGCTTCCTTCCCATCAACGTCATGTACAAATGTTACTTCCCCCCGCCCCCCTCCATAGATCTGCTATTTTTGATCTGTTGAGGTAATGGCTTTGGTTACATCCATCCACGTTCTATCACATTCTAGCAATAAGATAATTCTTGTTTGCTTGTAGTGCAATTCATCAGCAAATAAGGGCACTCCTATAGCACTTGTTTATTCTACTCAATGACCCTCCTTCCCCCAAAAATTAAGTGGCAGCCTTGGAATTCACCCATAACTGGTTATCTTCATCTAAGAACTCCTTCAAATCACAAATGTCACGACCCAAAACGGGCCGCGACTGGCACCCCCACTTATCTTACTATGTGAGCGAACACCAATTCCAATTCCCAATGTTTCCAACGCATAAATAAACCAAATAAAATGCGAAGACTTAACCTCATTATGAAAATCGATTAAATAACTTATAAAAACTCAATCTTCATTATTTCCCCAAAACCTGGAATTCAATCACCACAAAACATCTCTCCTCAAATTACTATCTAAGATCTCTAAGAAGCTAAAATAAACAAAAGCTGTCCCTGCCCGGAACTACAAGGCATGCAGACATGAAGAAGATGATCCAGTCCAAGCTGTAGAAGCCTTTAGCTCACTCTAATCCGCGTGGATGACGACTGGCTATGTTTGGCGGTTGAGTTTGAAGACGATGACGTTTTGCTGCATCCACAATAACAAAGAAAGAAACATATACAAGTAGGGGTCAGTACAAAACACAAGTACTGAGGGTCATCATCGGATCCAACTGCAAAATAGAAACAGTATATTCAAATAATATCATAAATCAACTCAATACTCACATGTAGTCCAACAACAATGTCTTCTATTCATTAGAAGCACCGCCAATCCACCCTGAGGACTTCCCAAGCCTCAATGCCATACCCATTGGGAATTAGGTTCATTGATTGGGTATATTAACATCTTCAAACGATTCATTATGTTAATTTCCTTGGTGTCGTTACGTGACACTCCGATCCCCCCTAATTCTACGTGTCGGTTCGTGACACCCGTTCCACTAATTCTAACGTGTCGGTTCATGACCACCCGATCCCTTAAATTCTACGTGTCGGTTTGTGAAACCCGATCCACTAATTCTACGTGTCGTTTCGTGACACCCGATCCCCTATTTCTACTGTCGGTTCGTGACCCCGATCCCCTAAATTCTACGTGTCATCTCGTGAAACCCGATCTCCTATTCACAGTGTCCCGGTTCCGTGACAGACCCTTTCCCAATCTCATGAACTTTTAGGTTCATCAAGCCTCTGTTATCCAAGGCATCATGAATTCCTCGTTACCACAGGTAGATTAGGGTTTCTTCACGATTAAGATTTTCATAGCTTCAATTCATCATGCTTATTTTTATACAATTGTATAATCACATTCATACAAGCATACAATTAGCATATAGAAGGGTTTACAAATACTATCCAATATATAATCATTCGCTATAAAGATTTACTACGACAAAGCATAAACCATAACCTACCTCACCCGAAGAATTCGCTATCAACAAGCTATCTTTCCCCAAGCTGCGTTCTTTCTTCCCTTTCTCTCGTTCTCTTCTCTCTCTGTTCTTTCCGTTTTTCTTATTCAAACCCTTTTTCTTTTACCTAATTAAATATATAATTAAGTATAAAAGATGGTAAAAGTAACCTACATTTATTCCAAGGTTGTCTCCGTTAAACCCCCAAGTAATTAAATCATTAATATTAAACCACTCTTTTATAATTATAAGCAGGATAGTCCCAAAACGCCCCTTAAAACATTTTAACAATGAAATCACCCATCTTGGGATTACTAGTCTGTGACGGGCCGTCGAGCCTGCGACGGTCCGTCCGCTACTTCCGTCACGAGTTTAGAGACTCCAATTCTTAAAGATTCTGGAACGGCCTGTCATCCTGAGACGGTCCACGTCCTGCACCACTGTCATGACCGTTCATATGAGTCTATCTAGTACCACCCAAATTTTTCAAGATTTTAAATATTTTGGAACGAGACCCCCGCGACGGTCCCGTCGTGCCCGATACGGTTCCCGTTGTGGATCCGTCGACTCACAGTTTTTTCCAGAAATAAAATCTAACTGCTCAAAACTACTAAACCGGTCGTTACAACACATCACAAAATCTGAGCACCATTGCTTCAGAATAATAGGCCTATTAATTCAATACGTGTATAGGTCATGAAATAGGATCCTTCATATCCTCCATGCTCTGAAACTTACAATGAAGTATCCTCTTCATGTAGAAACAGTGTTGGTATTTTCCAAGCTTTAGACCAGTTCAATCATTATGTATCTGTTCAATAACATTATACCCACCCAGGACATCTCACTGTAACGACCTGTTTATTCCCGATTTGAGCAAAATGATTTTTTAATTTCTGGAAAAACTGGCTGGGACGAGATGTAACGACGGACCGTACATAGTCACGACGGCCCGTCGAGGAGGTGTCGTCCCATGACACTTAGAATGTTTGAATCGGTAACTGAAAAATCGACTCGCTGTAATTGGTGACGGACCTCTGCGGAACGTGCCGTCACATTCCAACGGCTAACCGTCAGTTTAGTTTTCGTTGCACAACACTTTCAACTTTTGAGAATTTGTTGATACAAAACGAGTTTTCTTCTGACCCGTCATGACGGAGGAACAGGACGGACCGTCCACTGTGACGGGCCGTCACAGCACAACACACAGGTCTACGTGAGTTCGAGGAGATCTGCGACGACACGTGGTGACGGACCGTCGAGCACGACGGCCCCGTCACAGGTTGCGCAGTCCCAGCAAAATTAGCATTCCTCTACACGTTTTTAGGGGTCGTTTTGGACTATTCTTTCCTTATTATAAAGATTGAGGGTTATCTTAATAGGTCTAATTACTTGGGGGTTAAAAGAGGTAACCTTAAGTTTAATTAGTGGTTTTTTTATTGTCCTCCGTTAACACTTATTATCTTTTAATTAGGGTAAAAAGAAGGAGGGTTTGGATCATAAACAAAACAAAAAGAAACAGACAGAAGTAGAGGAGAAACAAATGAGTAGAGAGAGAGAAACGAAGAGATAGCAAGGATTTTGAGAAGATATCTTGTTGATTCAATTCTTCGGTGGAGTTATGTTTGGTTTAATGTTACGATATTCGGAGTGAACTCCTTTATAAGTGAATCTTATGTGTTGATAGTATTGTAAACCCTGCTATGTGGCTTAATTTGTTAATGGGCCCCCCTTGGCTGCTTAGATTATGAAAATTGTGGGATGAATGAAAATTAAAACAAGCATGATGAACTATTGAATCCCAAATCTTGAAAGAACCCTAATTCGCTTGATACATTATATAATGAGAATGATTGATGCCTTAGTATGAAAAAGTACCAGCTTGATAATTATATAATGAGAATGATGATGCCTTAGGTAAAAGAAGGCTTGGAATGAATTTAGGGGATCGGGTGCCACGTTCCGGTACCAGGATAGAATGAATATGAGGATCGTGGGTTTGCCAGGTTCCGGTACAGGATAGAATGAATATGAGGGATCGATAGTGTCACGTTTCGACACCAAGATAGAATACTTGATCTGTTGCCACTTCCGTACCATGATAAGAATATGAGGATCGAGTGTCACGTTCCGACACCAGGATAGAATATGGCATTCGGTTGCCACGTTTCGGTACCATGATAGAATTAGAGGATCGGAGTTTCCCCGTTCCTACACCAGGATAGAAATGGATCGGGTGCCACGTTCCGGTACCAGGATAGAATGAGGATCGTATTGCCACTTCCGGCCACCAGGATAGAAATAGAGGATCGTGAGTGTCACGTACGACACAAGAGAAGAAAGTCATGAATCTTGAAAGATAATGAATATACGCAATCTAATGAAACTTAATTCCCAAATAGTATGGTATTGAGGCTTGAGTCCCCTCATGTTTGGACTCGGTTGTAGTTTATTGATGAATTCAATGTTGTTATTGCACATTATTTGAGTATTGTAGTTGCTGTACATTTTATTTGATATATACTGTTCCCTATTTTTTGAGTTGGCTGATGAATCTACTCAGTACGTGTGGTTGTACTGACCCCCTATTTCTGTTTTCCTCTTTGTTAGATTTGGGTGTACCCATGCAGCAAACATTCCGTCAACGTCAACTCAACATAGATCTAGCCAGTCTTGCACTTCATCGGAAAATTCAGGTGATCCTTAACGCGTCTAGCTTGGACTGGGTCTTCTTCTTCAAGTCTTGATCCTTGAACCTTCCGGCATGGACTAGCTTTTTAGTTATTTTGTTCTTTAGAATTACTCCTATTTTTAATTTGATCATAAGGTTCTTGTGATGATGACTTCCAGATTTTGGGGAATTAATAGATGTTTGAATTTTTAGAAGTTATTGAATTTGTCCTTTTATGAGTTTAAGTCCTTCCGCATTTGCTTTATGTTGATATTAAATTGAATGATCAGGTTTGATATGGTTGTTTCGTCACATCGGAGGTAAATGTGGGTGCCATTCGCGTCCCTGAGTTGGGTCGTGTACAAACTTGGTATCAGAAGCATTAGGTTGCATTGGTCTCATCATACAAGAAAAGGTCTAGTAAGTCTTAATGAACGGTAGGGGGACCCTTTACTTTCCTTTAGAGGCTATAAAACTTTAAGGAAAATTTCCAACTCTTCATTCTTCTTCGTATACTACTACTTGAGTCCAATTGGTATCTGGGCGATACGAATTGGTATCTGAAACCATCTTCACTCTATTTTTTTCGTAGATGTTTTAGAACTAGAGACCCGACCGCACAGCAGCACCAACGGAAGACCAGAAAACGACCTGAGCCCAGCCACTGGATCTGTAGCTCCGAGGAAGAAGGACGGCAAGAGCCGTGGGAGAGGTCGTGGGAGGGACGTCCTCTAGAGGAAGAGGACAAGCACCTAGCCCTCGGATACTAGCGGTGACGCCTCCACCGACCGAGGCATGTGCTGTAAGATAGGGTGTGTATGCAATTGTGGTACAGAATTAACAATGGGGGGCAGAATGATGAAATGTCCACCCCAACCACCCCATAGATGATCCAACCAGGTACTTGCTTATCTAGTGGTTATCCGATCAGGTCATGCACCGTCAGTTGGTGTTCTCTTTCTTCAACCAACCCCCTCCGGTTTTCAGAGGTACGACATGCGGCTAACTAATGGCTCCCCGCATGTAGCAAATCAGTGGGATAGGCACAATTTTCCCACGTCTGACTCTACTGGGCCTATTATGACCATGGTCACGCATGAACTTTTTCAAGTAATTTCTTGAAATTGAAACTCCAGTCTTTAAGGGCGCAGAATCAGAGGAGCCCTAAACTTTTTTTTCGGTTGATTGTCATGAGCTACTACACAGATGGGTATAGTAGAACGGTTTGGCGTTGAAAGTTCGTGAGCTAAATCATTTTCAAGGGAACGCCAAAAAAAAAAAAAAACAAAAATGTGGTGGCGGGTCACATTTGAGTGTCAACCAACATAGGAACCACTATGACTTGGGAAATCATTCCTCTATCCTCTCCTCTGCTTTAAGGAGAAGTATAGTCCCAAGGACTTTGAGAGATAAAAAAGGGCGACTTTCTGAAAGTCTAAGCAAGGGAGATTAAGTTACAGCGTCATGAGGCTAATTTCGCGCACTATTCCAGATACGCCACCCAACTGTGTTTTCAGTCCCACAAGAACGGAATTTCTCCATTTTGGTGAAGGGGTTGAGGTCAAGATTTTGCGGATTTCAAGACAAAAATATACAGGTAGGCGTGCTACGGCACATCCTTCCAGAGGTGGTATACTATTTGTGATGAGGGGGAAGGAGTGAAAGCCGAAACGACTTCACCACTACTCGACATCGAAAAAGGTTTTTGAAGGGGAAGCCCGAGTTTATGGTTCTCACTCTAAGGACAGAGCTCCGGAGTTACTCCAAGTCGACCAATTCAAGTCTTCACTACAGACTGTAGTTGGGGGTCCACCTCAGAACGGTCCAAACATTACTACTCCGAGAGACCTTGCATGCCCCTTAGAGTGTTACGGATGTGGGGAGGTTGGACACATCAAGAGGTATTGTCCAAACCAGAGTTTACAGAACCCCACTAGCTAGAGGTTAGTGTCATGGTAAGAGGCCGCTTTTTCTGGAGGACGTGGTGGTCTAAGTAATGGTGGTCATCACACGCAACAGAGGTGATGGGCAAAATGGGAGCCACGACTACGCACATGGTAAGGGTCAATGGACAACAAACGATAAGGGCCCATGTTACCTTTCCCTGGGAGATCTGAAGCGGAGGCTTCGATGCTGTTATCAAACAGGTAATCTTTCTGTTTGTGTTTGCATGTCTCTGTATTATTTGACCTGGCTCCACGTTTTCATATGTAAATATTTCCAATCATTTTTCTAATGGTCTAAAATTGCATTGTGACTTACTTGACCTCCTATTCGTGTTTCTTACACCGGTGGTGAGTCTGTGGTAGTTGCAACGTACATAGGTCTTGTTTGGTGAACTTTGTGGGGAGCAACACTTTATGTGGATTTGGTATTTTAGAAATGGGTTGAACTTTGATGTAAATTCTGGGATGACTTGGCTTCTCCAAAAATTTTTTTCAATCTTAGGGATTGTAATGCTAATAAAAGATGTGACATTGGCCAAGCCTGGGTACAATCCGTTAGTGTTGGGAGGGCTGATACACTTCCCATCCGTTCGTATCATCCCTTTCTTCGTGCTAAGAAATGGTTAGTAAAGGGTGCTTAGCTTTCTTGGCACCATCAGATGATGCACTACCCAGAGTACCTTCTTGAGTCGGTTTCGGTATATCGGCGAGTTTCACTGACGGTTTCCGCCCGGACTCTTCCTGGTATGCCACCGTTAGAATAGAGGATATAACTTTGACTTATTATCGATCTGTGAGCGGTGTACTCGCCCCCATTTCCATCTACCCCTATAGAAATGGCCTCCCAGCGAGTAAGGAAGAGTTAAAGGCCCAACTTCAAGAGTTGTTGAGAAGGGTTCATTAGACCAAGTTCACTTCCTTGGGTGTTCTCGGTTTTTTTGTGAGAAGAAGGATGGGGAGTTTTCGGATGTCATAGACTAGCCGACATTTGAACAAAAGTAACTATTAAGAACAAGTACCTCTTCCCGCTCGCTCTGATGATTATTCGATCAGCATTACAAGGTGCTTGTGTCACCTTCTCGAAGATTGTACTTTTTGAGATCTGGTTATCATCAATTGAAATAACGTCACGGAAAAAATGTGTCACAGACTGCTTTTCGTACACTGGGTCAATGTAACATTAGAAGTTTGTGGTGATGCCTTTTGGCTTACGAACGCCCCTGCTTGCTTCATGAGCTTGATGACCGGGTATTTTAAACCTATATTGGACTCTCTTTTGTGGATCGTATTTATAGATATACTGTATACTCTCTAAAGAGTAAGAAGGAACATGAGGAGCATTTGAGAATGTATTGGAAAGTATTGAGGGAGAAAAAGCTTTATAATGCCATTCTCAATTGTGAGTTTTGGCTAGATCAGTGTACCTTCTTGGGGCACTGTGTTTCTAAGGATGGAGTGATGGTGGATCTCTACGATTCGAATTAGTGAAAATTGGGTAAGACCTCTAATGTGTCCAGAATAAGGAGCTTTGTTGGTTTAGCAGCTACTACCGTCACTTTGTCAAGGATTCTCTTCTATTGCTTCCCAATGCTGAGAACTTGACTAAGCAGAATGTTTCCATTTGTATGGTCAGATGAATGTGAGGAAAGCTTCAGAAAGCAAGACCTTTGGTTTGACTCGCACCTATCCTACCTTGCCAGTAAGTAGGGTAACTTCAATTGTTTATTGTGATTCAAATCCGTATTCGGGTTTGGGTGCAAGTGCATGACCAAGAAGAATAGTGATGCTTATGCTGCAGACATTAAAAGTGTCATAAACGTAACTATCCACACCAATGATTGGATTGGGCCGCGTCGTGTTTGCATTAAGCAATGGAGACACTATTATAGTGGGTTAGTGTGAGGTCTAACGGATCATCGTAGCCTATCAGAGTTTCATTACTCATAAAGATTTGAATTTGAGAGCAGAGAGGAGTGGATGGAAGTACTGAACGGACTATCGGAGTCCTACACTATTCTTGTATCCCCGGGAAGGTATTTTGTGGCAGAATGCTTAAGTAAAAAGCGGGAGCATGGAAGTCTAGCTCATTAGCCAGCTCATTTCTGAGCAGCCCCATTGGTCCTAGCGAGTTCGCGACTCCTGGCTCACGACTTTGATGAGTTGATCAAATGCAGAAGGGAGGCTTGTTGGCCTAGTGTGGAGGATCAGATCTTCTTTTCTTGACAATATAGGGCCAAAACAGTTTGATGATGAGAAACTAAGAAGGAAGGGCGAATCCGAGATAGGGTAACATTGTGATTGCGAGGTGAAGCTAAAAGAACACAATCGCCGAGGAAGGGTGTGAGGATTAAGGGAAGGGTATGTGGTAACCCCTCATTGATATTTGGATCAACGACATTCTGGCAGAACCGCAATAGTTTCAAGGTCTTCTAATACATCCCGGGTGCAACCACATATGGATCGGCGACCTAAACAACACTTTTGGTTGGAGTAGAATGAAGCGCAATATTGTTGACCATTTATTGCCAAGGTCCAAACTGTCAACAATTGAAATATGACACCAAAGGCCCCGGAGGACACTTCAAAAGAATGCCCATTTCCTTAATGGAAGTGGGAGAAATTGCAATTGGTTTGGTTGTGGTTGGTCTTCAAGACACGGGGAAGTTGATTTCAATTTGGGTAATTGTGGACAGATTGACTAATCTCTCATTTCATTCGGTCAGGTGACTCACAATGCAGAGAAGTTAGCAAAAATCTACATCTCAGAAATCGTTCGATTGCATGTGGTTTCCACTATCCTTATAATCAGATAGAGGTACGCAGTTACTTCTAAGTTGGAAAACATTGCATGCAGAATTGGGTACTAGGTTTGGACCTTATCCCCGCGTTCCATCCTGATACCGTTGGTCCAGTCCTGAGCGAACGATTCAAGTGTTGAGGACAGATAAAAAAAAGAAATAATCGTCGTCCTCCCTACAACCCTATGTTGCTTGCTTCTTTCCCATTTATTCACTATCCAATTACTATCAGTTTCTGGCTCATCAATTTTTTTCTTGGGGGTTTCCATCCTTTCACGTTTCTTTGCTTGCTTTTTCATTCATTAAAAGCTCTTAGAAGTTCCCTAAACGAATCGTGGCTAAAGATTGCACTCTCGTCACACATCCAACCCCCCTCCCTCTCCCCCATATGTCTATCGTCTATTATTCTATTCTAATACTATTTTCTTCTCTTTTTTTTTTTCTGGTTCCTATGTTTTTTCTTAAACTCGTTTTTTTTCTGCGTTCTCTGAACAGTTAGAGAAAATAATCATTTACAAAAACGAAGTTTGCTTATATTTTATTATTTGTTTTCTTCTAGTGTTGTAGAATAATGCTAGGCTTTTCTAAAAAAAATGATGTTTTTTGTCTGACTATGGTTTATGGTATTAATTTTTTGATTTTTCTAAGGGAGATACAAAAGTTTTCTTTTAATACTTCTTAACTGTAAGGCGAGTTATGACATTTCTGAGGCCCAAAAAGGAGTCTTGGATGATACATGGGGTAGTTATGGTAAACGCTGCGGTTATCTGATAAACAATGGTTCAACAAAAGGACGGTTATAGACAGGAAGATTAATAGGAAGTGATGGAAGCGGGAAAGGTGGAAGCAAGTAACAATTAGATGTCTCTTGGTCTGTGTAAATAAGGCCAAGGAGGCAGACGACAGGTAATATAAAATAATTATGTGTCGGAGCTGAGTGTGCTTAAAAATTTCTCTAAAAAATAGTAAGGTAGGATCGAGGCCCATTCTGTCTACGTTAGCGGTGATGCCCCCTGTTAAGTTTATTTCTAATATCAACGATAGAGGGGGTCTTCGTACTTTCTGAGTTACTGTTTGGGTTCTGTAAAAGAGAGGGAAATAAAATGAGGGGGACGCGAATGTGCGGAGAACAGAGGCAAAAGATTATGCTTCTAGTATTATGTTTATTGTTTCCTCAATCAACTATGTTGTGTGTTATGGCCTTTTTCTGCTTATGCTTGCTTATGGTGTTTGGCCCTGTTTTGCCGCCTTTCATTCTCTATGCTCGCTATTATAGAGTCATTATATGTAGGTCATTAATTCTATAAACAGTTTCCGTAGTTTCTAATTTATTCTCCCCCCTGTTTTATACAAAAAAAGAAGAAAGACGAGATGTCTCTAATTCTATGGATTTCTAATTAGAAGGGATCGCCGCCTTTTCTAATGTAGAAAATCTAAGAGATAAGGTGGAGTGTTTCGTGTCTGGCTGTATTATCTTGTCTGGTGCTTGATGGTGCCTTTACTTGTCGCAGCATGCGTGAAGAGTTTTGGTGGCCATTTGGGATAGCTTCTACCGTTTGGGCAGATTTTTTCATACAATAATAGCTATCCTCCAGTATTGATTATGGCTCCATTTGAATACATTGGTAATGGGGGGAGGAGGTGTAGATCTCCCATTGGTTGGTTGGATGCATTCGAGGTAGACTGGGGTACTGATCTTTTGAGAGATTCATTAGAAAAGGTGAAGGGCATTTCAAGAAAAGCTTCTAGCGGCGCAAAGTAGACAAAAAGGAGTAATGGCAGACCGGAAGGTTTAGAGACTTGGAGTTCATGGAAGGTGAAACAAGTCTTGTTGAAGGTTCACCCTGAAAGGGGTGATGCGGTTTGGCAAAAGATTACGCTAAGTCCCAAGGTATATTGGAACCCTTTGAGGTTACTAAAGCGAATAGGGAGGTGGCTTATGAATTAAGCCTTGCCCCCAATTGCTGGCTCCCGGATTTGCATCCGGTAGTTCATGTTCCATGTTGAAAGATAACCATGAGATGGAAACTCACATTATCCGTTGGGACTCAGTGTTGTTGGATGAAGAACTTGACTTATTAAGAGGAACCATTGCCTATATTAGATAGAGAATTCGCAAGTTGAGATCGAGAGAGATTGCCAATCCATCAAGTTCAATGGAAGATCGCCCGGTTGAAGAGGCTACTTGGGAGACGGGAGGCTTACTATACAAGAAAATACCCCTCTGTTGTACATATTCAGGTACTCCTTTTTCGCCTTGTTTTTCTTCTTTTGATCGTTCGGGGACGAACTGATGGTGGAATTGGGTATCTATTGTAACGACCTTGTTTAGGTCGTTTTGAGCAACAAATTTTATTTCTGGAAAAACTGCTGGGACTACGGATGTTAACGACGACCGTCATAGTCACGACGGCCCGTCGGAGAAGGTGTCGTCCCAGGGACACTTTAGAATTTTTTAGGTGGCTGTCGTGCAGGGTACGGAAAATCGACTCGCCTAAATTGTGAACGGACTTCCAGGCGTGCCGCACCGAGCCACAGGCCGAACCGTCGTGAGTTTTTTTCGTTGCAAAACACTTCACTTTGAGAATTTGGATAAAAGAAAACGAGTTCTGACCGTCCAATGACGGAGGAACAGTACTGACCGTCACAACTGTGACGGGCCGCACACCAAGGCTACGTGAGGTTCGCAGGAGCTTGCGACGACACGTGTTGACGGACCGTCGCAGGCACGACGGCCCGCACAGGTGCGCAGTCCCAGGCCAAAATAGCATTCCTCTACACGTTTTAGGGGTCGTTTTGGACATTCTTTCCTTAATTATAAGATTGAGGGTTTTAAATTAATGGATCCCAAAATTACTTTGGGGTTAAAAGAGGTAAACCTTAGTTAGATTAGTGGGTTGTATTTTGTCCTCCTTTACACTTAATTATCACTTTTAATTAGGTAAAAAGAAGGAGGGTTTTGAATAAAACAAACCCAAAAAGAAAAGACAGAAGAGAGGAGAAACAAAGAGTAGAGAGAGAGAAACAAAAAGATAGCAAGGATTTGAGAATATAGCTTGTTTTGATTCAATTCTTTCGTGGAGGTAGGTTATGGTTTATGTTACGATATTCGTAGTGAACCTTAATAGTGAATATTAATTTGTTGATAGTTTGATAAACCCTGCTATTTTCTTAAGTTTGTATGCTTGCAATATTATGATATGAATGTGATTATTAACAAATGCATGAATGGAAGTATTGAATCCCAATCTTGAAAGAACCCTAAATTTTCCGCTTGATAAAAAAATTTTACTTTTATAATGAGAATTATGATGCCTTAAGTATGAAAGAATGCTTGATAAATTATATAATGAAAGGATGATGCCTTATGTAAAAGAAGGCTTGATGAATTAGGGGCCTTCGGTGTGCCACGTTTCCGGTACCAGGATAGAATGAAATATGAGATCGGGTGCCACTTCCGGTACCATGATAGAATGATATGAGGAATCGGAGTGTCACGTTCCGACAACCAGGATAGAATTGGATTTCGGGTGCCCACTTCCGATACCAGATAAGAATATGAGGATCTGGAGTGTCACGTTCCGACACCAGGATAAATATGGATCGGGTGCCACGTTTCCGGTACCACAGGATGAATATGAAGATCGTAGTGTCACGTTCCGACACCAAGGATGAAAATGGATCGGGTGCCACGTCCGTACCAGGATAAATGAGGATCGGAGTGCCCTTTCCGGCACCCGAGAATAGAAATAGAGGATCGGAGTGTCCACTTACCTACACAAGAGGAAGAAAGATAATGAATCTTGAAGATAATGAATATACTCAATCTAATGACTGTAATTCCGCAAATACGTATGGTATTTATGCCTTGAGTGCTCATGTGGAACTCGGTTGTAGTTATTGATGAATTCATGTTTTTTCTTGCTGACAATGTTGAGTATTGGTAGTGTGATTTACATTATTTATTGATATATACTGTTTCCCTATTTTGAGTTTGGGCCGATGATATCTACTCAGTACGTGTGGTTGTATACTGACCCCCTACTTTCATGTTTTCCTCTTTGTTAATTTGTGTAATGCAGCAAACGTTCCGATCAACTTCAACTACAAAAACACAGATAGAAAACTAGCCAGTCTTCACTCATCGGAAATTCAGGGTGAGCTAACGCGTCTAGCTGGACTGGGTCTTCTTCTTCAAGTCGTTGATGCCTTTTGAACTTCCGCCTGGGAACTAGCTTTTGAGTTATTTTTGTTTTCTTAGAATACTCCTAGTTTAAGTATTTGATCATAGATTTCTTGTGATGATGACTTTCCAATTTTTTTTGGGAATTAATAGATGTTGAATTTTAGAGTTATGAATGTCTTTTTAATGAGTTTAAGTCTCCGCATTGCTTTATGGTTGATATTAAATTGAAATGATAAGGTTTAGATGGTTTGGTTGCGCTCACATAGAAGGGTAAATGTGGGTGCCAGTCGCTTCCCTGTTTGGGTCGTGAACATTCAACCCACTACATAGGCTATGAGTGCACACACTTCCACGTAGCTTCTTCATCTAGAAATTCTTTCCCTTCCAAATGTACATTCGTGTTCTCCATTAACTATTTGTGGAGGGAAATATTTTCAGCTGCATACCATTTTTAGCTACACGATTGTTCTTAATAACATATTAAACCCCATGGTTCATGTCTCCTTATTCACTTCTTCTCCTTTTAGCCCTATTTCTCATTATCTACAAATATTTCCCATCTTGTTTCTTCTACAGTTCCATTGTTTTTTTCCATCTTATTTTTCAGCTGGTTTTTTTTGTATTAGATCCTAGTTCCTCATTAAGCTGCCTCTTCTTCCTTACTAATCTAAGCTCAATCGCCTAGCTACCTCACACGCTTCATCACCTCATCTTCACATTTCTGTCCTTTCAATTTTCGTTTTTTGTTGATCTGATACTTCCACCTGAGCACAAACTGAGCGCTTAACAACCTGCCATTAGTGAACATTTCCGTCCTCCTCCGCGTCCCCGTCCCCTTCCCCTCGCCATTTTTTTTTTCACATTCACGTGCGCCGGTTCCTTCTTACTTCTTCTTCTTCTTCTTCCTTCTTCTTCTTCTTCTTCTTCTTCTTCTTCTTCTTCTTCTTCTTCTTCTTCTTCTCCTTGTCCGTTGGTTTCTTCTTCATTCTTCGCTCTTCTTTCTTCTCTTCTTACTCTTCTTCTTCTTCTTATTCTTCTTCTTCCTTCTTCTTGTTATGGTCTTCTCGTTCCTCCTCTTCTCTCCTTTTCTTCTGTTTCTGCTTCTTCTTCCTTCTTCTTCTTCCTCCTCTTCTTCTTCCTTCCGTCTTCTTCTTCTTCTTCTTCTTCTATTCTCATTCTTCTTCTTGTTTCTATGGTTTCGCTCCTCTTCACTCTTCTTCCCTCCTTCCTCTTCCCTTCTTCTTCGTCTCTGCTTCCTCTTCCTCTTCCTCTCCCCTCGATCTTCTCCCTCCTTCTCTTCTTCTTCTTCTTCTTCTTCTCCTCCTTTCTTCCTCTTCTTGTCCCGCGACCCCCCCCCGCCGCGCGCCTGGCCCCCCCACAATTTACCCTCCTATTGACGAACCAACCAATCTAACCTTAACATTTCATTTAATATGAACATAAACAATGCGGACAGACTTAAACTCCATAAATAAAAGACAATTCATAACTTCTAAAATTCAACATCTATTAATTTCCCAAAATTGGAAGTCAATCACAACATACATCTATGATCAAATTACTAAAACTAAGAGTATTCTAAAAATCTAAACTAACAAAAGCTACTCTATGCCGAAACTTCCAAGCATCAAGACATGAGGAGGGAGATGGCCGTGGGCGGGGGTCCAAGCAGAAGCATTGAGCTCACCCTGAAGAGTCCGGTGTGTTGAAGACTGTGCTAAATTAACTGTTGAGTCGAAGATGACGGACGTTTGCTGCATTCCACAATATACAAGAAGAAACATAAGGTAAGGTGGTCCCGTACACAGCCACACGTACTGAGTAGGTATCATCGGCCAACTCAAAATAGAAAAACAGATATCTCAAGGTACATCATAAAATCAACAATCTTCTTAAAACATGTGATAAAGCACCAAGTATAAAGCTCATTGTATAATATCACTGATCTAGCTATATGACTCAATCCGCCACACCATACTCTTTTTGGGAAACATGTTCTTTAGATTGAGTGTATGAGCATCTTTCAAGATTCATTAAATCTTATTCCTCTTGTGGTCGTACTTGACACTCCGATCCCCTACTACTAATGTGGTCGGTACGTGACACTCCGCTTCCCCTACATCTACGTGTCACGGTTCGTTGGAAAACACCCGTCCCGCTAATTCTATGTGTCGGTACGTGACCCTCTCCGATCCCCTACATCTACGGTGTCGGTGCAAAACATAAAGCAAATAAGTAACAAACCCGTTCCACTAATTCTATGTGTCGGTACTTGACACTCCGATCCCTACATCTACGTGTCGGTTCGTGACACCCGTCCCACTAATTCTATGTGTCGGTAACGTGACACTCCCTATCACCTACATGTCATTCTTTAATTCAATCAAGCCTTCTTTTAATACTAAGTATTATCATCTCAATGACTTTAGTTCATCAGCCTTCCTTTTATCCAAATGCATCATCATAACACGAGATTTAGGTTTAATATCAAGATTTGGGATTCACTAGCTTCATCATGCTTGTTTTCACTCACATTCATATAAAATATAAATCACAATCATGCATCACACAACAATTAAGCATAAAAGAACTCTATAACACTACCCAACAACATATCATTCACTATTATATTTTAACTACAATATCGTAAAGGGAAACCTACCTACCTCACCGAAGATTAGTAATCAATAAGCTATACTTCTCAAAATCCTGTGCTATCTTCTTCGTTTCTTCATCTCTCTCTCTACCGTTCTCTTCTTCTTTTCTGTCTCTCTTTGTTTTCTTTTTATTTTTCTATTCAAACCCTCTTCTTTAAACCCTAATTATTATATAATTAAGTTTTAAAAGATGGCACTAATAATCCCACTACTTACTTAAGGTTACCATCTTTTAACACCCCCAAGTAATTAGACTTTATTAACAATTAACTATAACTTTATAATTAAAGCCAGGAATAGGTAAAAAACGTCCCTTAAACGTGTAAATAAATCGACACCGAACTGGGATTGCGTAGCCCGTGCGGGCCGTCGCGTGCGACGGTTCCGTCCGCTGTCTGTCGCATGCTACAGAGATCGTTTTTTCAAGGTGGCCTGTGACGGGCCGTCGACCTGCGACGGTCCTCCTGCCACTCCCGTCAACGACGTTCAGAGAGTCGATTTTCAGTACCCAATTTTCAGATTTTTCCTAAGTGTTTTTGAACACGCCACCTCCACGACGGTCCGTCGTGCCGTGACGGTCCCCCGTCGTGGCCTCCTCACCTCTGCCACATTTTTCCAGAATACAATCTGTTTGCCTCACAATGACTAAACATGTTTGTTTAACAATAGATACCATTTACCCATCTTCGTCCCAAACGATCACAAAAGGAAAACAAGGGCGAAAAGTAATACCTGAATCTGTAAACAGATGTGGGTATCCTTTCTCGCATTCTGCCTCCTTCTCCCAGTGGCTCTTTCAAACGGGTCTATTCTTCCATTGAACTACTGTGATAATGCAATCTCCCTTTACCCCTCACTTGCCGATTTCTCTATCAACATGCAACAGTCTCTCCTCATAAGACCAAATCCTCATCAAAGCAAACTGCATCCCCACGCTAATGTAGTTTCCATCCCCATGGTACCTTTTCAAACATCGACACCACCATGGAATACGGATGTTACTCCGTGACAGCCCTGGGGCAAGGCTAAACTCAGAAGCCAAACTCCCTACTCGCTTAAGTACTTTCAAATTGACCATGTACCTTGGACTAGCTTGCCTCTTTTACCACCGCATTATTACCCCTTTCATTGGCGAAACCTTCAACAAGACTTGTTCACCCCCATGAACTCTAAGGTAGTCTCTAACCTTTCGATCTGTTATTCTTTTTGTCCTACTTTGCGCCTCTAGAAGCTTTCTTGAATAGATTTCCTTTTTCTATCGAATCCCCAAAAGATCAGTACCTCCAAGGTCTAACCTCGACTGCATCAAACCAACCAATGGGGGACCTAACATCTCCTACCATATAGTGCTTTCGAAAGGAGCCATATCAATACTTGATTATAGCTATTATTTTATGAAAACTCCGCTAAAGGGTAGAAGCTATCCCAATTGCCACGAATTCTATCACACATGCCGAAGCCTATCCTCCAACACTTTGAATCGTTCGCTCAGACTGCCGTACGGTCGTGAATGGAACGCAAGTACTAAGATCCCAACCTAGTCCCCAATTCCGCCTGCAATGTTTTTTTCCAAAACTTAGAAGTAAACCGCGTACCTCTATCTGATATGATGGATAGTGAACCCATGCAACCGAACGATTCTATGAGGAGGTAAAAGTTTTGGCTACTTCTTGCATTGTAAGTCCCTTAAACCGGAATGAAATGAGCAGACAGTTACCTATCCACAAATCACCCAAATGGAGTCGACCTTGCCCAATGTCTTGGAAGACAACCACGAAGTCCATTGCAATTCTCTCCATTTTCCATTCCGAATGGGCATTCTCTGAAGTGTTGTCCCCGGTCCTTTTGGTGTTCAGTTAATTTACTTGTTGACAATTTTGGACATTTGGCAATAATCACAAATCGCGCTTCATTTCTTCTCCCCAAAGTGTTTGCTTAGGTCACGGTACTCTTGTTTGCACCCGGATGTATCGAATACCTTGAACTATGAGCTCTGTCAAAATATTTCGATCAAATCATCCAGCCGCGGGTAACACATAAATCCTTCCCTTAATCCTCAAAATCCCTTCCCCATCGCTTGTCGCCTTCTTTGTTGGCCGCTCCTGCAATCACTTCCTCCGGATTCCCGGATCAATTTTTCATCATTAAACTGCCTTTCCCCTTAATCTTGTCAAGGAATAAAGATCTTTGCCTCCATACAAGCTAAAATCCTCCCTTCTCATTTAACTTCTAATCTCATCAGGTCGTGGCCAGAAGCGAACTTCTCTAGACAATGGGCGGCAGAAGCTTGTCAATTGAGCTAGACTCCCATCTTTCCCGCCTTTTCTACTTAAAGCATCCGCTACAACATTTCGCGCATTCCACCGGATGATACAATATGATGTACGTAGTCCTTAGTAGTTCCTCCATCTCCCTGTCTCAAATTCAAATCTCTCTGAGTGAATGACATACTGTAGACTACGTATGATCCGTATAGACCTCACTAAACCCCATATAATAGTGCTCATTGCTTTAGTGGGAAAAACACTAACCGCGTCCAATTCCAAATCATGAGTTTGGGTAGTTACGTTTCATGCACTTTTAATTGTCTTGACAGCATACGCAACCACATTCTTTCTCTTTGCCATTGCACTGCACCCAACCCCGACTAATATGCATCACAATATTCAATGAAGTTCTTACTTCCACTGCAAGGTGGAGAAATTGGTGTCAGTAGTCAACAACAGGGTCCTTGAGCTTCTGGAAGCTTTTCCTCACACTCCTGCCGACCATACC
>JAKWJA010001591.1:0-71700 GCA_027704765.1 Solanum habrochaites | reverse complement strand
TAATCTTTCAAAGCTCCACTCTGTTGACTACTGCACCAATTCTCACCTTGCCAGTGAAGTTATAATTTCATTGTTTAATTGTGATGCATCCTATTCGGGTTTGGTGCAAGTGCTAATGCAATAAAAAGAATGTGATTGCTTATGCTTCAAGACAATTTAAAATTGCATGAAACGTAAACTATCCAACATCATGATTTGAATTGGCCGCGGTGGTGTTTTGCATTAAAGCAATGGGACTCTATTTATATGGGGTTAAGTGTGAGTCTCTACGATCATCGTATTCTACAGTATGTCCTTTACTCAGAGATATTTGAATTTGAGACGAGTAGAATGGTGGAACTACTAAAGGACTTATGACATCACTATCCTTGTATCATCCTGGGACGGCGAATGTTGTATCGGATGCTTTGAGTAGAAGGCGGGAAGCATTGGGAAGTCTAGCTCACTTGCAAGCTTCTCGACGCCATTGGCTATATAAGTTCAGAGTCTGGCTAACGACCTTATGAGATTAGAAGTAACTTAGAAGGGAGGATTTTTAGCTTGTGTGGGAGGCAAGATCTTCCTTCCTTGACAAGATTAAGGGAAAGCCGTTTAATGATAAAACTGATCTGGATTCCTGATAAATGTTGCAAGTATAGGCTAAAAGAAGCGACTGAATCGATGAGGAATGTGTTTTGAGATTAAGGAAGGGTATGTGTACCCCCGCTGTCGATTATTTGATCAACACTCATTCCTTGTAGAGGCTCTAGTTCCGGATATTCGAAACATCCGAGGAGCGCCAACCAAAGAATGGTACCGTGACTAAAGCACAACGTGTTTGGTGGAGCAAAATTAAGCGTGATATTGTGTATTTTATTGCCAAATGTCAAAACTGTCAACAAGTTAAAGTATGAACACCAAGGCCCGGAGAACACGTCAGAAGACGCCCATCTCCGAAATGGGAAATGGGAGAAAGCTCATGGACTTCGTGGTTGGTCCTTTTCCAAGACGATGGGATAAGTACACTCTATTTGGGTGATTGTTGATAGGTTAACTAAGGTCTGCTCATCTGCATTCCGGTATGTTGACTTACAATGCCGAGAAGTTAGCCACGCTCATATCTCAGAAATCGTTCGATTGCATGGGGTTCCACTATCCTCATATCAGATAGAGGTACGCCGTTTACTTCTAAGTTTTTGGAAAACATGTGTGCGGAATTGGTACTAGGTTGGACCTTAGTACCAGCGTGCCAATCCTCAGACCGATGGTCATTAGTCTGAGAGCGCACGATTCAAGTGTTGGAGGATATGCTCGTGCATGTGTGATAGAATTTGGGTGGCCATTGGGAAGCTTTCTTGCACGTAGCGGAGTTTTCATACAATATAGCTATCACTCAGCATTGATATGGCTCCATTTGAAGCATTGTATGGTCGGAGATGAAGGTTCCCCATTGGTTGTTTGACCACGCATTCGAGGTTGAGATACCCTTGGGTTACTGATCTTTGAGGGATTCGAGAGAGCAATTGACATCTATTCAAGAGAAGCTTCTAGCGGCGTAAAAAAAAGGTCGGCCAAAAATAATATGCATATCGAAAGGATTAAGATTTGGATTTCATGAAGGAGAGCACGTCTTGCTGAAAGTTAACCCATGAAAGGGTTGATGCGGTTTGGGTAAAATAGGCAAGCTAAGTCCAAGGTATATTGGAACCCTTTGGAGTACGTAAGCGATTAGGTGAGGTGGCTATGGTTCGCCTTTAGCTCGGGCTGTCCGGAGGTACATCCCGTGTTGTCATTTCGATGTTGAAAAAGATACCATGGGGATGGAAACTACGATTATCCGTTGGATTTTCATTTTTGCTTTGATGAGCCTTTGTTCTTATGAGGAGGAAACGGTTGCCTTCTAGATAGAGAATCGCAAGTTGGGATCAAGGAGGCATTGCATCCATCAAAGTTCAATGGACGAATCGACCCTTTGAAGAAGCCACTTGGGAGAAGGAGGGATATGCGAGAAGATACCCACATCTGTTTAACAGATTCCGGTATTCCTGTTTCCGCCCTTGTTTTCCTCTTGTGATCGTTCGGGACGAACGGGTAATTGGGTATCTATTGTAACGACCTGTTTAGTTTTTTTGAGCAGCAGATTTTATTTCTGGAAAATAGGCTGAGCTATGGACCCCACGACGGACCGTCATGGGCGCGACGGACCGTCCAGCCAGGGTCTCGTTTCAAAACACTTGTGGCAAAAATCTAAATGTTGGGTACTGAAAATTGACTCTCTGAACTTCGTAACGAAATGGCGGACGGACCGTCCAGTGTGTTACGGCCCGTCCCACGAGTCTTCAGTGGAAATCCCACTCTCTTGTCCTTGCGACAACCTGCAGGACGGAACCGTCGCAGGCACAACGGGCCGTGCAGGTTGCGCAATCCCCATCTGGTCGGAATTTCTTTCTACTATTAAGGACGTTTTTGTTTTAACTTTCCTACTTTAATTATCAAGTTAGAGGGTTAATGTTTAATAAGTTCTAATGCTTGGTGGTTAAAAGAAGTAACCTTAAGTTATTAGTGGGTTATTATAAGGCCATCTTTCAGTCTTAATTATATACTAATTAGGGTAAAAGAAAGACGGTTTTGAATAAGAAAATAGAAGAACAAAGATAGACAGAAAAAGAATAAGAGCAGAGTAGAGAAGAGAGAAACGAAGAGGATAGCAAGGATTGACAGATAGCTTTTGATCGCAATTCTTCGGTGGAGTATGTATGGTTTCCCTTACGGATATTCGTATAACTCTAATAGCGAATGATATGTGTTGGGTAATATTATAGAGTCTTCTTTGCTTATTGTGTGTATGCATGAATGGTGATTTTATATATATCTCTGATGTGATGAAACAAGCATGATGAAGCTATTGAATTCCCAAATCTTGGATATAACCTACATCTCTCCCGCTTGATTAATGATGATGCCTTGGTAAAAGAAGGCTGATAACTAAAGTAATGAGAGATGATGCCCTTGATATAAAAAAGCAGCTTTATGACTTAATAGAATGAGATTAGTGGATCGGGAGTTGTCACGTACCCGACACAATAGAATTAGTCGGGCGTGTGTCACGAACCGATGCACGTAGATATAGGGGATCGGAGTGTCACGTATCGACCATAGAATAGTGGGACGGTGTCACTAACCGACACTTAGATGTAGGGTAAGCGGAGTGCCACGTACCGACACATAATTAAGTGGTACGGGTGGTCACGAACCGACACGTAGATGTAGGGGATCGTGTGTCACGTACCGACACATAGAATTAGTGGGACGGGTGTCACAACCGACACGTAGATGTAGGGGATCGGAGTGTCACGTACCGACACATAGTAGTGGGGATCGGAGTGTCACTACGACACAAGAGGAAAAAGATAATGGAATCTTGAAGATTCTATATCTCACTCTAAAAAGACATGTTTCCTTCCCAAAAGAGTTGGGGTGGAGGCTTTGTTCCTCATATTATATGATCATGATCTTTATAAAAATGATGCTTATACTTTGTTGCTAGCACCTGGTAAAATATTAGTTGATTTTATGATGTTGCTGAGATATAGTGCTTTCTCATTTTTTGAGTGGGGCCGATGATACCCTACTCAGTACTTGTGGTTGTGACTGACCCCCCTACTTTTAATGTTTTCTCTGTTTATTTGTGAGTGTCAGCAAACGTGCCGTCGTCTTTCAATTCAAACCGCAACTCTAGCCCGTCTTCGTCACAACACCGGATCTTCAAGGTGATGCTAAATTGCTTCTATCTTGGACTTGGATCTCCTCCCTCGTGTCTTGATGCCTTGAATTTCCGTCATAGACTATAGCTTTTGTTATGTTAGCTCTAGGAATACTCTTATTTTAGTAGATTGACGTAGATGTTCTCTGTGTGATGACTTCCAGGTTTTGGGAAAATAATGTTGATATTATAGTTATTAGTGGTTTTTATTAATAGCTTAAGTCTTCCGCTTATGACTTTCTGTTGTTTTACATTGAAATTTAAGTTTAGATTGGAGGGTTCGCTCACATAAGGGTAATTGTGGGTGGTCCAGTCGGCGGCTCGGTTTTTGGTCGTGACTATCTATATATATATATATATATATATAATAATCTTACACACACGATGTTTTCAAGTTAAAATTAATGGATGCAACAGTGAAAAAAACTTAAACCATTAAATAAATAAAGCCAATTTTAAAAAGTGTTTAAAATAAATTTGAGGGGAATAACAATTTTTATTATTAATTAAATAATATGATGTCTAAAAAATTTATTTCAAAGAGTCCATACTAAGTCAAAAAGTGACCGCGCCAAACAACGGGACCTGAGGGGTGCCTAACACCTTCCCCTCGGTCAACAGAATCCTTACCGGATTTCTACTGCAGACCATAAAAAATAGAGTCAAATTTCCTTTTGATTAGGGATTTAAAAATAAGTGACTTGGGAACAACAAACTCAATTCCAATGGCGACTCTAAATAATAAGTATCCCTTTTCAAAACTTCCACTTTAATTGGAAAACTCTTTTTCTTTCTTTCAAACAATAAAAAATCAAATATAGTTGAGAAAAAGGGGTGTGACCGGTGGCGACTCGCTGGGGATATACTAACTAGAAACGAGCTTAAATATGTTGATTCATGTATGACTATGTTTTATATATTTACTCTTTTGGATATTTTTTATTTACGTTAATATACTAATTGTTTAATTTTGTTTTAGATGTTTAATAATATTTGAAATTTGATTAATAACTGTCGTTCTGTCACGAACCCATTATGAGTCTTTTATATATAATATGGGAATTGCGATTGCCCCCCCACTTCTATCAAAGATAGCCAGTGGATCTTCTGAACTGGTAAGGATTTTAGGTCACACATAATTTAGGATAGGGGCACGTCAATGCCAAGCCGGAAAGCGCTGCTTGCTACGGTACGTTGCCTACTCCTAACTCAGTTGTCGACTCTTCTTACATTCAGTCTAGTACTTTTCCTCCCGAGTTTAAGCTTGATAACTGAAAGCAAATGTGGGTAGTTCCTAATTACTTCATTATTGTGAATCATTTACATATGATTTGAAAACTCTACATTGATCGGATCTATCTAGATTAATTTACCATTTTTAAATTAAAATCAGAATATATAAAAAGTTTTTTTCTTATACAAACCTGTAAATTCACAAAGAAATTTTAAGTTTTCTTATATCATACATTACGAAGAAAAGAGTTGCATTTTGTCAACTAAATTTCTAACAAAAATTATTTAAGTGTTCAAACTGAACAAACTACTCACATCTGATTCGCCACTTTGATGAGATACGTAAGGCAACCTTCCTTGTGTTTGGTGATCCTTATTTAAAAATTAAAAAAAAATTTCAAAAATTCCTAATTAATATTTTAATAATCCTAAAAAATAAAATAATATGTGTATATATTAAAGAGAAATTTGTCCTTAAGATAACATATTTTTTACTTATATTTGGAACTACGTTAAAACCTTATTCTTATTTTAACAAGATACGTATGCAACTTAATTCAAGGTTCGATCCAACCGAGAAAAAAATCTCAAATCTAGTTCACATAAACTGATGCAAAAAGAAATATAGATTTTTTCTTGACTTGTGGTACAACATTCTTAGTGTGTATGCAAAATAAAAAAATTTACGGGTAAACTATTGGTAAGACGATCAACTTTGTGTGACCTATAGACTTTCTATTGACATCGTCTCCATATATTTATTCAACTTGGAGAAATTAAGCTTGTGTTAAAGTTATGGAAAATAAAATATTTGCCTCATTGTTTCAAATGCTCGTGTGGTGTCTTGTATATGTAAAATTCAAAGACATGATTTTTGTAATCTAAAACTTGGCCCGAATGTTGGTTGAGACAAATTTTGAGCAATATTTAATTTGAGAAAGGATTAAATAGGCTTTCTTGAATGATGTTTCTTTCAAAGCTACCGATGACATGTTATCCCGAACTCCTCCCATTTCGATCTGGAAGCTTTTTATTTGAATAACCACATCTTAATCAATACCTTATGTATAATTGCACTAATCCCTTTATCCTCACCTCCTTGAGTGCACTATGAAATATCTACATAACATCAGACCTAAGTTGGGGTACAAAGTGAAACAGAATCACAAAATGTCAAAAAAAATAGAATGAAAAATGAAAAAAAATCTCCAACAAAAAGGCGAGAAATCAAAAAAATGAAGAGAAAAAAAAAATAAAAAGAGCTTACAAAGAAACAAATGTCAAAATTCAAAAATAAAAAAAAAAAATCTCAAAGCATCGTGCGAATTCTAAAGAGGAATAGTCACTTTATCTCAAATGAATATCCTACCTTTCCCTAAGGCGACATTACAATCCAATTTACAGTCCTATTTGATCTCAATTGGTTTATTGTTCCCATCTTTAGTGTGTTGCTTACACGAGGTCAAGCATACTAATTATCTTAATCTCATGCATTGAATATCGTTAGGGTTGGAGTGACTTTCAAAAATGTCCTACTCTTAAATTATTATTGTGTGAAGTTAAAAATTTCATATGTTTGATCGCGCATTTGGGAAACAGGGATCCAATAATGCTATCCCTTAAGTTTGACAAGATAAATTGATATGTAATTACTTAGCATATTTGAGATACAATTGAAACGATATAAATTACTCATAGTTGACTTTAAATTATTTGAAATTGTTTAATGTAGTTCATATGCATAATATTATTGTTTGGTACCGAGACTAAAGTCAAGGCATATCCAACATGAAACAATTCTTTGTTCAATTTTTTCATTTATTTTTTTAAAAATAAAATCAAAAAAGAAAGAATATTTTTTTTTATTGAACTACGTTCACCTGATTCCTAAGAGTATACATAGACAGTCCTTTATTGAGGTTTCAGTCTAATCACTCAATAAAATAAGGATCATGCTATTTAAACAATTCCAATATTGAAACATGACTTGTCGCCTATGGTATGTTACAAAAAAATTAAAAATAAGAAGGTTTTATGAATGACAACTCTCTGACCGAGAACCATACGAAGACAGTAAAAAGATAAGAACTGTCTACTTGGTACAAAATCAACGAATGACACCATTTACAAAATGAGACATTCCGTCTGTGTCATGAGCACAATAACGAAAGATAAAATACAGTTATAGGCCTGAGATCTATAAAGAACAAATCATGCAATTAGTTCGTCCTAAAACAAATGCGGCGATGGTAAATTTTTGAATCCTTGTCCTCTTCTATACTATTACCAAAAAAAAGATTATTTTGTTTCTTGTAATAAATTTGGGCATTTTATTTTATTTTTAAATTGGTCAATGTAATAATAAAAAATTACAATAAAATAAAATTATAATTAAAAATAATATAATAAGAAAAAAAACATCAACCTAACCCTATTGCATATAGGTACAATAAACCCTATTTTATTTTTCATGTTTCACAGGCACAATAACCCCTTAGTGCATATGGGTACACTACCCCTTTCTTTATTTTCATGTCTTCACAGAGCACAATAATTCCATGTTGCATATAGGGCACGATATCCCTATTATTTTTTATGTCTTCACAGGGCACCTAACCCGGTTGCATATAGGAACACCCTATTTTTTTTCCATGTCTCAAGGCACAGTAACCCCTAGTTGCATTGGGCACATAAACCCTATCATTTTTTATTTCTTCTACAGAGCACAATCAACCCCTATTTTTTTTTCATGTCTTTAGAGGGCACAATAACCCTAGATTGCATATAGGGCACAATACCCCTATCATTTTTTTTATTCTTCACAGGGCACAATACCCTTGGTTGCATATATTGCACCATAACCTCTATTCCTAGTTTTCATATTTTTTTTCACAGGGCCACAGCTCACCCTTGATTGCATTGGGCACAATACCCTTTTTTCATAACCAAAACCCCCCCCCCTCTTTCAAACAGGCACAATACCCTTAATGACATATAGGGAACCATAACCTATACTGTTTTTATGCCTCTTCGCAAGGCACAATACCCCATGTTGCATATAGGCACAATAACCCTATTTTAATTTTTCATTTCATGTCTCAGATGGCACAATAACACCTAGATTGCATATACGGCAACATAATCCCTATGATTTGTATGTCTTCACGGGCACAATAACCCTGGTTGCATTTGGGCACACTGACCCCTATTCAATTTTGCATGTTTTGTTTCCATAGGCACAATAACCCCTGGTTGCATATAGGGCACAATAACCCCTATCCTATTTTTCATGGTCTTCACCGGGCAAAATAAACCCCTGGATGCATATATGCACATAAAAAACCCCTATCATTTTTTTATGTCTTTATAGGGCACATAACCTCTGGCCTTGCATCTAGGGTAAATAACCCCTATCTATTTTTCATGTCTTCAACAAGGCACAATATCCTGGATTGCATAATAGGGCAACAATAACCCCTAATCATTTACATTATTCTGTCTTCACAAGGCACCATAAATCATAGTTGCATTAGGGCACAATAATCTTATCCTATTTTTCATGTCTTCACAGGGCACAAGAACCTCTGGATTGCATATGAGGCACACAATTACCCCTATCATTTGTTTATGTTTCACAATGGCTCAATACCCCTGTTTGCATATAGGGCAATCACCCCTATTTTATTTTTCATGTCTTAAGAGGCACATTTCCTGATTGCATATAGGGCAACATACCCTCATCATGTTTTTCTTCACAGGGTACATTAACTCCCTAGTTGCATATCGGGCACAATAACGCCTATTTTATTTTTTCAATGTCTTCAGAGGTCACAATAACCCCTGATTGGTGCATACCCGTGCACATAACCCTAATGCATATAGGCACAATAACCCTATTTTATTTTTTTAATACTCTTCACAAGGGCACAATACCCCTGGTTGCATTAGGGCACAATAACCCCTATTTTTATTTTCATGTCTTACCAGGGCACATAACCACTTATTGCATTTGGGTACAAAACTCGGTTTTTGTTCTTATGTTTTTTTACATTTTGTATAGGCCTACCAAACATTTTTTATTATTAGTATACGACTTTATTGCTTTCATCAATACTCACCAAATTTCGCTATACAAACTATGTAAAAATTTTGTTTTGTTGTGGCCAGGTTTCCTACTATACACAAATTTACAGTTCAAAAATTAAAAGATTCATCCTTTCAAGAAAATAAGTTTTTCAAGAATATCATGCGAAGAACGTCAGTACTGAAGTCAGTCGTAAAGTTTTCAATTCTTAAACTCAATGTCCATAGCAAAGGGCGGGAATCGAATTGAACCTACCAAGATGGTGAAGCAGGGATATCTGAGAATGCCCAAATTAATACTTAGTAACTATCGGGTAGATAAATTTCATAGCTTCCTTCTGCATTTTAATTTTTTTTTATGTAATACTGGAGCTACGAACCGAAATCTTCGACAAATCTCACTCGACTATCTAACTATTTGAAACTAACGCTTGACTCCTTATATCAACTTTAGGATAGGTAGTTTTTTAAAAGTTTAGGGACACGTCCAAAGCCTCTTCTTTATTATAAATTTTTTACATTTTTTAACCATAAATATTTTCAATAAAAAATTAGTCACATTGTTCAGTCCTTTGCATGAAAACTCTTCATGTTTTCAGCAAAGAAGGGAGAGTTTTTCATGCAAAGAGGGGCATACTTGAACACATATTTTTTTACCAAGACATAATATATTTTCAGTTTTACACGCAATTTAAAAGGGGTTTATATTTAAAATAAATAAAAATAAAAAATAATATAAATTGGTAACTTATTAAAAATTATAAGATCATATAGTTTATAATAAAAAAAAATGATAAATAGAATTGACATTTAATTTATTGTTAAGTATTTAGTCTAAAATAACATAATTTAAACTATTATAAAAGTACTTAAAAAGCAAAGAAAAGATGGAGGTCCTAAAGATTTCAAATTTGTTTTACATTATTTCTAATTATTCCACTTTTAAACTTATTTTACTCCAAAATCCTCATTCCCATTTATTTATTTTTTTATTTTATTTTTTTCTCTCTCTCTTTGGACGTTTCTTTTTAAACTTCAACATTTTTTTTATTTTATTTTTTTTTTGTTATTTTCTATTATTATTATTATTTTATTTATTTTATATCTATCTCAACCCTAATTTTCCTCAACTAATTTCCAAATTAATCCTACTCTCACTCTATTACGGTTCCTTTTTGTAAGTAGCACCAGATTCTCACCCCAAAAATATTCTATAAACCCATCGTTCAGTTGAAAAAAAAAGAAGAGAGATGAGAGAAGCAAACACAAAGATTGAAAAGTGAGTTTTATCTTATAATCAGAAGGTTTGATTGTTTGCGGTTTCGGTCTGCGCTCTTTTAAAGTTAATTAAAAATTATTAACTTGGAATTAGAAGATTGTAGCAGTTGGTTTTGTGATATTCATTTTTGCATCGCGATAACTCTAAAATCCTCCAAATTAATTAATGGATGTTGTAGAAAATTGATTTTTATAATAATGAATAAGAGTTTTTGTTTGAATGTACTCAATTGTGATGCATGTTTGTGATTTTTTTATTTTTTTAAAAATCTTTTTAGAATTTATGAATCTTCACCAAGAAAAAAAACGGAATAAAACAATTTCTTGCTAAAAAATAATTATGAATAAAATAGTATATACATTTTTGTATTATTATTCTTATTGTCTACAACATTAGATGCAATTGAAATTAAAATTGATTTTTGTAATTGAATAGTTGAATGTTTTTCTGGAGCATAGTTTTTCACTAATAAATAAATAAATAAATTTATAAACTTGTTGAGAATAGGATATATAAATAACTCGTAATTTTTTTTATCTAAGTAGCAATTGGTAAATTTCATCTAGAGTTCATGATAATATGATATACTATTATAAGTAATAATTAAAAAAAAGTAAATTTGAAAAATTGTATAATAGAACAAAAGAATGAAAATAAATAAATAGAAAAAACAAGAAGCATAAAACAAAAACAAAACATCGAAGCAAAAAAAGGAAAAATTAATCAGAATTAATTTTTCAAAAAAAGAAACAGAAAATAAAAAAAAAGAAAAGAAAAAACGTGAAAATTAAAAAAAATCAATAAAAAAAAAGAAAAAAATACGAGCGAGAAGTAAAGCAAAAAATATAAACACAAAGTAGAAAATTTAAAAAAATGAACATGAAAAAGAACGTAAAAAAAAAAGATTACCAAAAACAAAATTTTGTTTAAAGAAAAAGGAGAAGACGACAAAATCTATCAATCCATAATAAATAAAAATAATGATAAAATTAAAAAAAGAGAGAAACAAAAATATAAAATTTTAAAAAATAAAACAAACGTGCGGAGAAAAAAAAAGAAAAAAAAAGAGAAAAAAAGATTTTCAAAAGGGGGACAATTTTATTTCATTAAAAAATAATAGTTCCTAATTTATTAGAATTTCATGATAAAAACCTAACATTCAAATCTTATAAAAATTTTAATTAATTTTCTTATTTGTGTATCTAATACATTAATAAATAAATATTCTAAATTATCTTTAACTAACTCAAAAAATCCTTTTCGCACAACTTCTAATTTGGAAGAGTTTCTTAAGAACTTAAAAATAAAAACATAACAAACATAAGCAAATTTTTTTTTTTTAATATATTATTAATGGAATGTTTCAAGTTAAAATCAAATGGGGATGCACAATGAAAAAAATTAAAGAAAGCCATTTAAAATAAATAAGCCAATTAAAATATGTGTTAAAATAAAATTTAGGGTAAATCACATTTTATCATTAATTAAATAATAAATGTCAAAAATTGAGTTTTAGTCATCTAAAAGTCAATAAAACGACCGTGAGCCAGAACTCACGAGACTCGAGGGGTGCCTAACACCTTCCCAGTCCCCTCGGCTCAACAGAATCCGTACCGAATTTTCTACTTTCGAGACCAATAAAATAGAGCCAAATTTCCCCTTTTGATTATGGATTTAAATAAGGTGACTTGGAACACCGAAAACTCATTCCAAGTGGTGACTCTAAATAATAATTATCCTTTTCAAAAGTCACTTTAATTGGAAAACATTTTTCTTTCAAACAATAAAAATTAAAAATATTATTGTGAAAAAAAGGAGCTGAAAAGAATGTGGTTCGAATTCGAACATACTCCTAAAATAACAACCAATATTGTACACTCTAGAAATTTTAGGCTAAACTACAAATAAACGAGGTTAAAAACATAAAACTAACTCCCAATAGTCAGTAGACCCTCTATACCTTTTATGAGGGCTATAAGAGCAACAGCACAGGGAAAGTGAAAAGAAATGGCTAAGCCAAAAGCAGAAAGGCCTAGGCTGGCCCCAAACAGGGCACACTACGTCAACGTCCAGGACATTACCCACCACGGCCATGATCTTGACATGGTCTCGTTGTGGCCTCGGGTTTTTCCTTGGACTAGGATTAGAATCCATAGTTGCCTAGGCACACGCCTTAAGTTAATAGAAGGGGGACCAAGCGTGGTCTTTTTATTCACGACTGGGGGCACCTCGTAAAGATGCCTTTGTGCATTTGAGTTAGAGGTCGCAAGTCATACTACTTACCTTCAAGGACCAGAGAGGGACCACATCTCGCGATCTTTACGCCCTGGCTCGTAAGCCCCTCGTGGTGAATGCCTTAGCATGTAAGTTAAAGGCACCATGTTTCCTAATCCTTGCCCAACACTTCCATGGTGGGACCAGGGATTGTCCTCACCCACGATTGTAAAGGCTGCTCGTGGTACTTATTGCGTGGTACTTAATCAGGTTTAAGTAATTCGTTTCCCCTATTTAATCCCATTAAAGTGAGTCGTTTTTGGGATGGTTAAGTTTGGGGTCACATATTACGTTTGTTTTACGTCAATCCCCTAAAAAAAAGTCTTTTTCAAAAACAAAACCCAAATCAACAAAAAGTTCAATCTTCCTCACAATATTTCGCTCTCAAAGACTCAAAGAAAAAAGGGTAGAATTGGCTAGGGTTTTGGAGAATTCAAGGCTGTACTCGAATTTCTTGGTGAGTCAATATTTGCTTTTTTCACTATGCGTATATTTAACCTATAGTCCCTTACAAACTTGGTTTCATCAAAAGACTTTTAATTTCCCCAAAAAGTAGGTTCAATCAAAGTCATTGTTTTTTTACAACATATTTTTAATGGTTTATTTATGCATGCATTCTTATTGAATTGAGATTAATTGTGATTTATATGGAATATCCAGAATCCATGCATTCGCATTTTACTAAATTGGTGAACTCTATGATGTGGTGTTGAATGGATTTAGAACATGTAATATATTATGTCTATTAGATAGTTTTTTTAATCGTGATATATTTCCATATCTAGTGAAAAATAATTTTCAATAGTTGGGTTGACTGTGATTCGTGGACCTTTAAGGAAAACAATTTGAGATTTGTACTTTTTAATGCAACCGCTTATGACTTATGAATTCCACTTTAAAAAGTGAAGATCCTATGACTATGGTGTAATGTGGTATTATCGAAAGGTCATTGTCCCTCATAACCCTTACACATCTTATGCCCTGAAATGTTTTCTACTATGATAAGTTGTTGTGGTTGAATGCAAGGCTATTCTTCATTAACACACTAAACATGATGTGAATGTTTACTCACCTATAAGTATTCTAAGTAATTGAAAGGCCCTTCTCACCTATGAATGGTATGAGCTTTCATGATCCACGGTTTTTTTGAGTGTTCGTGCATTCTTTCATGACATGAACTTAAGTAACACTTAACATGAATTTAAATAGATTTTATCTCTAGCATTGAGTGGATATGAATATTAGATTGGACGCTTACACAGTTAGCTAGCTTCTCCCAATGGGTTACTTTTCGCCAGTCCTCTAGGTTCTCAACAATTATCTCATGCGATGGAACCTTTTACCGTAGTCAAATTGAGTTTCTATTAGCAATCTACTTATCCCCCCCGTAACTATTTGCCCCGCATAGTCTTTAGCTAGTGGATCCACCTAGCTATCATACAATGAGTTTCTACCTTAGGCACGTAAGAAAACCTCTTTTGGTGGTGAGGGCATGACACTTTATTCCATATAGCTCACATATATATGTCGGTTAAGGTTATTTCCCTACCGATAATTAAACATTACATAATATGACCATAAACTATATTTTATTGACGTCTTATGGGACTTATTTAGTGTTATGGGGGCAGGGGACTTGTTATCTTACACGAATAGCTTACAAGTTTTATGGGGGTTTTCTCTTATGCAATAATGTATGGGAATTTATGCATTATGATATTGTTTGCTGCTAATAAGACTGTCTTGTTACAAATTATGACATTAATGTTTATTGTATGTGTATTTGAAATAGATGAGGTCAAGGTACATGAATATCATTATTATGGTGGCCCTAAAAGTTGTACTTATATGAGATAGGATTGGGATCGTGTCCTATGCATGCACAAGTTGGTAGCTTAGATGCTTATAACATGGTTACGATCAGTATGTACACTATTTGGTTCAGAATGATTCTTAAAGTTGATACAGAGCATGGTTTTAACTATTGCCCATTTTTTTTTACATATGTAGGATTTTTATCATGACTTCCATACTTAGTGCAAAGTTTTTGCTAACCAGTATTTTCTCTACATTTCCTGTAAGGTAGTATTGTAAACCCGATTGTTTGAGGTGCGTTCTTCTTGATCAAAAAATCTTGATTGACTATTCTCCATGCTCTCGATGAAGTCCTTCATGTTCAAGCAATTTGTTTCACTTCTAGTTTCTTCTTTCATTTCGTTGAGACTATGTTATAAGGGTTGTGACCCTTTTGAATTCTGATTGTACTAGATGGTTTAATGAGACAATGTCATAACTTCTATTTTTTCTTTATGTAAAGTCTCGATGTAAAATTTTTTTTAATTCTGGCATCATTTTCTATACTCTGTTTATGTATATTGTAACGGACTTATATGAGACACTTCTATCAAGTACATCATGTTACATCTAGGGGTAACCCTGTTCGTGACATGTATATGGGTGTACAATACTCAATACATGTCATGTTACTATGTTTGTGACTACCTTATATATGATGCCTCTTACTGGAAGAGTTGTTTTGAATCCTCCAATCCTTGTGATTGTATACGATACTTGGATTTGCCTCGTTTTTTATTGAGCACACGTGGCTCATAGTTATTAATAGACCCTCAGGTGAGGCCCTAATGGCTCTAACTCTTTCAATTACTATTTAAATTTACAATACCACACATTCTTTGTATATTATATATGTCTAATGGAATATCACAACTCAAAACTGTGATTATGATTGATATTTTCTTGACAGGAAATAGTGATTGACATTATAACTAGGGGAATATTTTTTAAGGCATTATGATGCTAATCATTAGGATAATGATGACTAAGAGTGGAGATAGAAAGGATTACCTTGTTAATTGGAAAATCCCGCTTATACTATTGTCTCTCTCCTTTTTGTTGTTTTTTATTTGAACTTCCAACTTTCTCTTTTTAATTCAGAATGAATAATGATACCATCACCTTTAGTTATCCCTTTTCTGTATTAGATGTTTTAGGTACGCTATGTGTGTTGGGTTTTGAGTTTCTTTAAGATTCATGTATAAATCAAATAATGTTATTGAACTATGAGTTAAATTAGTAGCAAAAGGCCAGGAGACAACACCGGCCGCATCACTCGATGAAAAGGGCCACAAAGAAAGCCCCTCTCCTTCCCCTTCGGGAAAGCAACTTTCCTTCTTTTCCCCTCTCTCCCTCCTGCCTTTACGTATGAATATCATTAGATTAATGTTAGTTGGAGGAATTGTTAGCTTAACTAGACTTTTAATTTAAGACAAGGTTGGAAAGTTTTGATCGTATACTTGTCGCGTCTGATTCTGAATTGTATAACGTGATTAGATTGGAAATGTCAGGAGACATTGAGAAATGGAAAACGATGGAGAATCCGCTTGCTTTCTTGGTATTGTTTATCAAACAAATTTGGTTGTTAATAAGCTAATGTTGGCTTATTTAGAACGGTATGAATAGGTATTTGGGATTAAAGTGACTTATTCTTCTTGAGCATTGACTAATAGATGCTTTCAACATTTATTACGCTTTTAGCGTTTGTTCTCTTTGTTGTCCCTTCCTTTTGCACCAGCGGAGTTGCCATCTTGATATCCTTTGAATGGGAGCAACTCGCTGCGACTCAATAAAAAAAGAATTTAGTTAAAAAGAATTTTAAAAACGGTACAAGGGGTTAAAGGGAAAAGGGAGGTCCGCCACCTAATTTTTGATGAAAACGAGAAAATCGATAACTAATTAACTTAAAAGAGAGTCAACGAAACATTTGATTCTAGGTAAGGGGTTCAAGTTATTGCCGAAGGGAAGGGGTTAGGCACCCTCGAAATCCACAACTGTGTCCCGACTTTGAGTTCATTTTTCAAATTGATGAGATAACAATAAATATCAGTACTATAAATATGCAATAACAATAATATAAAATAAAAACAACAACATGAGAAAACGGCCTAAGGTTTTGCCTATCTTCGATATATACAAAATACAATGAATTGTAAATATAATAATTGCGAACTCCTTTCGGAATACTTCATAAACAATCTGGGTCTGTAACAACACTTATAAAAATGTTAGTATAAATAAAAATGAATATAATGAATAAATAAATTAAAAAACAAAAAATTTGTCTTCCTAACATGGGAGGCTTGGAAATCGACGGTAACTTTCTTCAATCGCCATTTTAAAAACAATTTAACAACATTTATATGAACTTAACTAAATTTCAGTCTTTTAATAATGGGTGAGCCTCCAAAACCGAGCGGAGAGTAATTTTCATTGGCCATTTAACAACATAGATTTAATAGACCTAAACATCAACAAAACATAACAAATTTAATCCCACGAGAATGATGTAAAACCAACCAACCACTAAAACCACATAAATAGAAATGGAAATAACAATAAAACGTAATATACAAAAATTAAAAATAACATTAAAATAGAATAATACAAGACCCTTAAAAGTTCCGAATAAGCACATAGTTGACTATAACAATTTTAAAAAATAGAATAATAATAAATAAATAACATCAAACCATCAATATGCTAATATTAAAACTACAATAACAAACATATTAATTGACTTTTAGAACTACAATTAAACCTAAAAAAACAAAACAAGCTACTATAATAAACAAAAAAACATAAAAAAGCGGGAATCAAATAAAACAAGGTAAGAAAAATTTACCTGTTCGGGGCAGGACCTGAACTCACGAGTTTGAAAGGAGACGACTCACACCTTCCTCAACTCGAAAATTACAAAACACTTAAAATTTTGAACTATGGACCAAGAATTCTCAAATTTTTATGGGTACTCTTTGGTCTTCCCCTCCAAAATCCTCTTCTAAAAATATGAATGAAGTGGATTTTATATAGAAGCCAAAAACCTCAAAAGGATGAAATACCAGATGTTGACTGTTGCACAAATTGAAAATTGTTTGAGAAACGATGGGAAAGACAGATTTTTGACTCAAAATTGTGTTAATTTTAAAACCATCGGACCAAAATTTGGTTCAACAGTTATTAAATAAAAGGTAGGTGATAGAGAGACTCTAATATTGAATGATATTCATTGATTGTATTGGGAATTTTTCTATGTACTTGAATTGGCTGGATAATTCCTGTGTTGTTTGTGATGTAGTAGGAAAATCCAAGACCGCTAATTTATAATTCTCAATTCTTCTATTAATGTATGCCTTGAATAAAAAAGTCTTTTGATTAAATCATCATTACTGAAGTTGTAAGTGACGATAAGAATATAAATTAACTATGTTGTTGGAGTTGTGTGCCATGAGCCTAAACTATATATTTGGATCTTGTATAGTCAGTTCCCACATGATAATATTTGGGTTGAGGTCCACGAGCTGCACAATATTTGGATTGTGTGTCACTTACAAATAATTATTTGAATTGGGTGCCTACGAGCCGACACATATAATTGAATAGGTTTTCTTGTTTCGACGCGATATTATGGATCAGGTATAAAGTTCTGACACTTAGAATTTAAGGAAGTATAGTAAAGTAACTTAAATGTACTCAATCTCAAAGAACATCTCTACAAAAGGGGCGTGGTGTGGAGGCGTCAATCATCAAGTGTGTGTTTGATATTGTTGATTAATTATAAACTTAATTTAGTGATGTTGTTACTTGTGCGTGTAGTTTTTGCTTGCGCTTTCTAAGTGTCATGGTTGATATTATACTTTTACTTATTGCATTTTCTACTAAGTAAATATTTTCCTGTACTGACTCCTACTTTTATTTTCTTAGTTTTCCTTTTGTGTAGTGTAACAAGTGTACCCTAAACTTCAACTCGTCCTCAACTTTAGCCAGTTTTCAGCATATCAATTTTCGGGTGAGCTATTCCTTCTAGATTGGTATTTGATTCACTCGCTCGTGACATGATGTCCTTTAATTTAAGATATAGACTATACTATCTATTTATTTTGGTGTCTTTAATATTCTTAGACTTGGTATTTGAGAATAGATGTGCTTGATGTGATGACTTTAAGATTTTGGTAAACGATATTTAATAGACGTTAGTGGTTTTGTGTTTTGTACATTAGTAATATTAAAGATTCCATATTATGGTTAGTATTTGGTAAGTTGAACAATAGATATTCTTCGGGTTGATTTTTTCGTTCTCCCTCCTAAAAGGTTAAGTGTGAGTGTCACTAATGACTCATTTTAGGTCGTGATTCTTGCATCTCATGTAACAAATAAAAAATAATGAGAGATAAAATTATTTGAGAAGGCATCATACCACAATTTAAGTCGTATTAACTATTGGAACATACAAAACTATATTTAGACAAGTGTTCATTTAAAGATCCAATGAATCCATGTATCTATGGAGATGTAAAGAAATAAAATTTATTCAAAAATAATCTTAAGAATGAGAGTTTAGAAGAAATTTGCCTTGAGGGATGAAATATTGTGGTTTATATATAGAAAACTAAATTAAGAAGAGGAAAAATATAATTAAATATAGACGGTGATACATTTGTTAGAAAACTATATGCACAACGAAAGCATATAAGAATAATACTACTTACATGAATAATAGATAACCAATAATATTCATGCTAGAACAAATAAATCTATTGAAATTTCATTTAAGAATTACCTCTTGAAGAGTGACCACATACATTCAAGTGTATATCTAAGTTAGATAGACCTTCAAGCGAATCCGTAAGATATCAATGCTCTAAGTACTTCGGTGGAGAAATATTGTATAGAAAACTTACTATCTCATTTCTAAGTTAGGAGAATACCCATTAATAGAGATCACTTCCAAACCCAAACAGGAGAAGAAAAAATAATTTTTCTTGAGAAAAGAAAAACACATGTTAGTTTTCTTAAGCAAAACCTAACACTGCGCCTCATCTTTTTCCTTAGAAATAGCATTCTGAGTTCAGTTAAATATCGACATTGTAGGGATCACAAAATTAATTATTGAGGCTTCATATTATAGAAATAATCAAAATAATTAATTTGAATTATTCTTACCATAGTAAATTACAAATTATTTCACTAGAAATTCTAACTGCACTTCTCTAGTTATATTTTGAAATTTTTTATTGAACAATTATGTAATTTTCCATTAAGATTACAGATACTAATCAATAAGTTAAAAAACTAATTATTTAATTAAATTATTAATATAGAGAGTACTTCTTAATTTATTTCATGTGTCGAATTCATGAAATCCACTCGAAATATTGACACGATAAAAATTTATAAGCAAGGCATATCATCAATCTCTAGAACGAGACATGGATTCCATCAACTAACTTATTATTTCACTAATATATATTATAATAATACAATCTACAAGGCATATTGACCCACCTCAGAGTATCACCTTTTAGTAAATCAAATTGATAATTAATATTTACACATCAAATAATTATATCAGGATTGAGAAAGCACATTCAACAGTTTAGAGAATTTTTTTTGTCAGTTAGTCTTAAACAACTATAGCACTCAGTGTCGGTCAAAACATACAGATTATAACTATACACAACATTTTAGAACTATAATCGTGCAAAACATACAAATACCACAAGTACAAGATAATTATATATATCTTGTGGCTACAATCGTACAATGACATGTCCTTATATCTTAGATTGTGTACAAAAATATTGTACTTATAAGAACTGTTTATTCACTACTACTCACGGCCATGTATAGCTAAACCAATACACTAATCATCTAATTATAAAGTAAACAAACACCATAAACACATAATGAACCTAATTAAAACTTTTTAACTAAAATTAATGAAGATTCTTCTAGACACATATCATATCAAAATATATTGTTAATAGTAATAATATACAAACAATTTCCCACTTATACTTTCACCATGACAATAGTTAAATGAGTTATAGCTAATTGCATATATAAGTAATAGTTATATACCCTAAAATCTTCCCATCTAAATGCTTAATCTTGAAAATTGTTATATTAATCACAACACATGATTATAGTATAAAGACTCAACAACATTCCGTCATGATATTTAATGTTTGAATTTCTCTTTTCCAAGTATGATATTGTATTTTTGATATTTGGACATTTTTATAAGTTTAAAATCTGGTCATTATTATGTATTGCTGTATATGTATATAATATTACCATTTCTCATAAATTTCCCTCTTTACATCTTTACATAATTTTTATAGGTACAGCAAAAATTTAATTGTATCCCTTTTTGTGATTACTAATAATCAAATTTTTTAAAGTTGAACTTTAAGTATCTATTGTGTTTTACTTCAATTTCAAATTAAGACCTATTCGTTTGGGGCATTTAACTCATAGGTAGATGTTGATTATCATAACTCAGACTGTTTTGTGAGTGAGAACCACATACTAAGCTTCGTGGGAAAACCAATTGCCCAAATCTAGCCATCAATCATTTTAAGGTGAAAAATCATTACATAAACACTAGGAAACTATTTTTAAAAACAATAACAGTCAAATTCTTATAACTGCAACAATAGTTTAAAAAAAAACACTATGAATGAATTCCCTGGAATATGAAAGCCATAGTACAAAAACTCTTATTGGTAAGACCTCAAGTCTTGTTTATCTGTTATAAACCTCTTGTTCATCGTTTTTTAAAAATTTTCTAAAACCAAAAAACAACCCAAAGTCATTTTATGATGTGGTTGACCCTAGGAATTTGATCGTGTCAATTGCTCGTTGTTTTTTATGAGAGTTTTAGTATTTTAGAGATTTTAAAAACCTTACAACGGTCCCATTTTTTCAAAATTTTAAAATAATGACCTCGAAAACCATTTTTGCGATTACATAACATTTTGAAAGGGTCATTTAGGCTAGGACCATAGACGCACTTCTCTGACGCAGTGAAGTGAAGTTTGTTGTGCCATTATATGTCTTAACTTCTAAAGTGAAGACCTAAGTAGTTAACTTTAGGCGACATTCTGATTAAATAAGCTCGGATTAGATTTTTGTAAGTGTGTTTAGGCTCTAAAAATTGAGTTTGGTCTAGATGAAACGTTCATTATGTCTCGCGGGTTCTGGCCAATTCGGAAACTTCTTGAGATTTTTTGCTTAAATTAGAGCTTGGGGGTGACCTACTTTTCAAATAGATGACCTCGTATGATAATTTTGACTACTCCACTGAAATTGAAATATTAAACTTATTAGGGTTGAATATGTTGTTTTGCATGCACAAAATAAAAATAAAAAAAGTGTAGAAATAGAACGTTAAAAAATAAAAAAAAATAGGAGTGTGATAGATGTCGACTCCGCTGAGGATAAGTAGAATTCGATATTATGATTATTGACATGTGTATGACTTCATGTTTATTTATTTATGTTTTTTGATATCGTACTTGATGGTTTATTGTGCTAGTTTTCTATTGCTTTGATATTACTTGAACTGCACATAAATTGTCTTTCGTGCGTATCCCTCTGAGCCTTTTATGATACCATTATGGGAATTGCCACTTTGCACCCCACTTCTGTTAAGATAGACTGTGGACCTTCGGTCATGCACAATATCAAAAAGCGCTACTATCGATACATTGCTACTTATACTATGCTCCCTCCCCTAATTTTTCTGGAAGCGTCGTTTTACAACAAACCAGTCTAAATACCTATCTCCATTAGTTTAGCCTTAGTGGAACTGAACTAAAACATGATATCCTTAGTAGGTTCCGCTTAATCTGCATTATGTGTATTTAACTTAGCGAGACTCAGCATTGGGCTGGATCTTTCTAGGACAAGTACGTTTACTTGACACCATCATGTACATTTTTTTGTTGCTTGTTGCATGATGGAAGAATACATTAAAAGTTGACCAGCTTTAGGATAATTGACGAAAACAACAAATGTCTATTTTATCCATTTTCAACAAATGATTCAAAATAAAAAAAATGATTTAATAATAATAATAATAATAGTAATAATATTAATAAAATCTCAAAATTTTATTTATCACAAAAACAACAAGTTTTTTTCTAAAGGAATAATCATACATATTTATATGCACCTATAATATATTAAAAAATGTTATATATATGTACTGTTTTTCAAATGGTTTCATAAAAATTGGTTTAGAGTAATTTGTCCTTCAAAACTTGTTTCATAATATTTCTTTTCTTTCTAGACATCTTTCTGAGTCATTTCTTTGTGTTTCTCTTTTTAAACTACTCTAACTCCAACAAATGATTTAAGAATGATCAAAATTTTCATAAGTTAAATTTGTTTGGGGAAGTCTTGAGTTTTTTCCAAGCTGCAGTGATTAGATCTACGAGATGTTATAAAGGCCCATGAGAATGAAAAGTCACAATGGTTAATGATTCCCCCCAAATTTAAATTATGCACCAATACAACCCCACCGCTACTCATAGTCTTGGTGAATGGAATATGCATTGGTATACATACAAAACAGGGAAACGAGATATTCAAACATCTTGTTTTTCTCAAAGTCATCATGAGGTTTTAGTCCTAATCAGAGGTTTGATCGACTCTTTGATTTTGTTTTGGTATTTCATAAGCAAGTTCTTCGCTTTAGTGATTTTGAGTTGACGCCTAACTTGGAGGAATGAGCGATTTCATAGGGTTACAAGGATCTTCGAGTAAAACACTCAAACCCTAAGGAGCATTAGCAGGAACAAAATTTTAAAAAAATGCACACATCGTCCTCATAGAATGTTTCGAAATGGAGTGGTTTCCTCCTCCTTGGAATTTCCTACACTCAAGATATGGAAGGAAGAAGGATTTCCAACGACTATAATCAACTTAAAAATGGGCAATGACGCAGACCTCCTACATTGGAAAAACATGCCAAGAAGCTTTCATCAATTCATGTGGCATTTGGGAACTATTGGATTTTCCAAGGATAGATAAAAAATCAGTATTTTCGTCCTGTCGAGAATAGTCACTGTTATGATGAAGAATTAGAAATCCATTATAATTGACAATGATGTTGTCTGATATACCTAGTCATTCTTTTGACTAAATGTAGATAGGGAATATTTGCTTTTGAAGAATGTAGCATTCTAATGCACATGTTTTGTTTTATGATGACTTGTATCTTGTATCGCCATCATTTTGTGACAACTTTCCAAATCTATTGGACGAATTATATTTTGAGTCACCTAGACAGCAATGAAGAAATTAGTATACAAATTACTAAAGGTGTCAAAACGTGGAGATATTATCTTCTTAAATTTACTACATCTGATTATACATGGAAATATCATTCGTCCCTAACTAGAAGAGATAATTTTTATTTCTTCCTAACCGTCCATATCTTTTTTTTTTGAAAGACCTTCGAGGCTTCAAACATTTAATCCACCTCAATCAATTGCTATTTTTGTTTCCAATCCAACTGGAACATTACAAATCCTAAATCCTACTAATATTGAGGATACACAAAGTTTTCCGTATCGGAGATGGCATCCGAAGAAACAAATTCGTAAGTAAAATCATATAGCAAAAAATAGATTAATTTGCAAATGTTTATGGTGGGGGTGTTTTAAAAAAACTCCACTATAAATCATTTTTAGCGTTTACTTAACCTCTGCATAATAATTTTTTTTTTGATGGTTAAACTATGGAGCTTAATGAATAACTCCGCAAATTGCACCAATTTGGTGGAGATTTTTGTGAACACTGCAATTTATATAATTTGTAGCGATTTTACTCGTGGATGTTTGTGATAACCTTTGCAAATTAATATCAAATTGTGAAGGGTTTCCAAATGCCACAATTCATTAACAATTGTTACCCTTTGAAAAATAAGAAATAAAAAAAACTTCAAATACCTAAAACACTTTAGAAACATAGGTAATTAGGGAATATAGAAAATACAACTGATTAATATTCATTGCAAGTTTTAAGTAGCATGAGAAAATTAAATTAAAATTGTAAATTGAATTGCAGTATCAAAATTAACAAACATGTAGATATTTAGGTCATTCTTTAAAGATAATGATTTAATAGATGAAATGTTAACTATAATATATATATATATAGGTATATATATATATAATATATATATATATATATATATTTGTTAACGACCTTTTTTAGTCGTTGTGGCCAGTAGAATCATTTTTGATAAAAACAGACTGGGTCGACGGATCACGGACGTACCGTCTGATCCATACGGACCGTCATGGCCCCCCGTCTTCCCACACATGTGTAATTTTCCTGTTGCGCTCCTCATTGCCCTCACGACAAGTAGACGAACCGTCATAGCACAAGGTCCGTCGATCGTCTGCGTGCCAACACTGTTCAACTCTGGAAATCTGGGTCTGGGAGCGCTCTTTTAACTCCGGTACGGAGCCTGCAGCATGGACCGGCGTAGATGCGACGGACGTCCCAAAACCCTTGACTGAATTTAATTCTCTGAATCTTGTGAACGACCTGCAGTACTGACCGTCATAATGACACGACGGCCGTCACACATGTTGCGTAACCTCGACTGGTTCGGATTTTCTTATAAAAGTTTTTAAGGGGTGTTCTGTACCATTTCATGAAAACTTCATGAAATTCGTGGGGTGAGTTTACTCCGTTATTTAATTGGGTGTTAAAAGACAGTAACCTTGAAAATAAATAGTGGGTTACTTTTAATCAAAAATTTTTTTTTCCTCCTTCTCTGCTTTCCTTCGGGTGCCCGCCCTCCTTTGGCGCGCACCCCTCCCCGCCCAAAGAGGGGGACCGAGCGAGACCACAGGGAGAAGCAAAGATGAAAGCAAAAGGCATTGCGAAGTAACTTTTTTATTCGCGATCTTCGGTGGAGGGTAGGTTTGGTTTTAATGCTAGCTTCAACGGTAAACTCTAAAAATAGCGATTGATATGTATTGGTGGTAATTGTAAATTTTTCTATTATTCTTGATTTGTGTGTTTGTGGTTGTGGAACGTCAACTTGAGATTCCCTCTGTTAAGCATGGCACCTTGGCATAACGAAGACTTGATGAAATAAAATTAATGAGATTAGGGGAATCGGGTGTCCCGTTCCACCGACACGTAGTATTAGGGGATCTGGTTGTCACGTTCCAACACATAGTATTAGGGGATCGGTGTCCGTTCCGACAACGTAGTATTAGGGGATAGGAGTGTCCGTCCGACACCGATAAGAATAAATAGAATAAAACTGAATCATTTTAATATACTCAATTTCGAAGAACCTTGTCCCAACCGAGTATGGTGGTGGAGGCTTGGATTCCTCATAGGTGTGGTTGATGTTGTTTCCCATGGTTCTTGTACTTTTTGTTGCCTTGCCAACTGTTGATATTGGTTGATTTTATAATAATTATTTGTATATATTGCTTCTATTTTGAGTTGGCCGATGATAACCCTCTCAGTACGGGTTCCCCTTTTACGACCCCTACTTGTGTATTTTTCTTCCGTCTTTGTTTGTGGAGTGCAGCAAGCGGTGTGGCGGGTGATCGACTTCGACTTGTTCCCTCAACTCTAGCTAGTTTCCCCAGCACATCAGACTTCAGGGTGAGCTATTATCCTAGCTCGGACTTAATTCTCCCTCTCCTTCCTTCTTGATTCTGATATCGACAGGACCATCTTTTTACTTATTTTGAGTTTCTTATTACTCCTTGATTTATAAATTTTGAGGATAGATATTCTTGGTGTGATGACTTCTTCCAAGATTTTTGTGGGATGATAGTTGATAAACTTTAGAGCTTGTTGATTTTTGGTTATATGAATAGAATTTGAGTCCCCCCCCTTCGCCTTATATTTTGTTGATTTATGGTTGAAATGTTTTGTAAATGTTGGGGTTTAGATTGTTGGTTCGCTCACCTAGTAGATAAGTGTGGTGCCGTCGCGGCTTGGTTTTGGGTCGTGATACACTTTGGTAATCAGAGCTTTAGGTTCGTGGTCCATCACACAAGAACGGTCTATTAGAGTCTTGCAGGAACGGTAGGGGGGGACGCCTTACTTTTCTTGAGGGGTATGGAACTTAGGAAAACTTCCATTCTTTCTTCCTTTCGTGCTATTACTTATGGGTCGCAATTGGTATCTAGGGGATACAAATTTGGTATCTGACATCCTCACGCTAATTTCGCAGTGGTTTAGAACTAGACACAACTTGGCCCACACCAAGCACCGGCCATGACAAGGTGCATTAGCAGCCACTGGGGCTGTATCTCGAAGAGGAGCAAGTTGGCAAAGAGTCCGTGGTAGAAGTCGCGGGAGGACGTTCCCTCTAGAGGTAGAGGACAAACACCTGTTCCAGCTAGTACTAGGAGCGGTTGACCCCTCCACCGACTGGATGATGTAGTACAGAGGGTGAGGAAGGGAAAATGAAGCAAGTCATGAATTAGGAATTACCACCCAACCTACCTCATAGATGATTAACCAGGTTCTTAATTATCTTAGCGGGCTATCTTATCAAGGCCAGACACCTCCAGTGTTTTTCTGCACCAGCACCTCAGTTCCGGGAGTACGACTCCAAGCTGCTGTGGCTCCCCGCATGGATGCCGCCATGGCAAGTACCACGTTTCCTGGATTGACTATAGAGGGCCCGTAATGACAAGTGATCACAGAACGTTCACTAATTCTTGAAGTTAAACCTCCAAGTCTTCAAGGGTGTGAATCTGAGGATGCCTATGATTTTTCTGGTTGCTTGTCATGAGCTGTCTAATAAGCATGGACATTAGTAGAACTATTCGGGGTTTAGTTTGTGACATCAGTTTCAGGAAATGCAAAATGTGGTGGCGGTCCGTAACGTTGAATTGTCAACCAGCACCGTCAAACCCGAACCTATGACTTTGGCAATCACTCTCTAGCTTGTTTTATTGAGAATTATATCCCCGACTTTGAGGGACAAGAGGAGAAATTGAGTTCGGAGTCTAGAGCAAGGCACGATGGTCTGTTCACTTTTCTTATGAGGCTAAATTTTCGTGCGTGCACTATCAATGTAATGCCACCCAGATTTGCTTTATCCCAAGAGGGATTCGCCGCTTTGTTGAAGGATGAGGTCCGATTTGCCAGATCCCACGGCCTTACAGGTAGCCGGCTGCCACTCGCAAGCAAAATCCTTTCAGGAAGTGGTTGACTTTGTAATAGAGGGTAGGGGGTGGAAGCCATACACCTTCACACGGCGTCGCATCTAAGAAGTTTTTCGTACGGGAGGCGAATTTAGTGGTTTTCTTACTCTAGAGGAACAGAGTTTTTTAGAGGGTACCACCCAGCCCGTCCGACCTATTCAGTCTTCACTACAGCTGTAGCTGGGGGTCCTTCGCAGACCAGTCAACATTCTTCTCTGAGTTTCGAGTTATCACCCGACTTCGTCATTCGCCACAGAGACCTATGCTTGACTCCAGAGATTGTTATGGAATGTGGAGAGACTGGACATATTAGGAGGTATTGTCCAAAACAAGAGTTAAGTTACAGACCCCCATAATTAGAGTTAAGAGGTGGTCCTGGGAGAGGCCGCCCATTCTGGAGGACGTGGTGGGCCAAGGGAAGAGTTGTCATCAAATCGCCGGGGTGGCGGGCAAGTTGACTACCTGGCAGCACAACATGGTAGGGGCAACGGGCAGACAGGTGATATGGCCCTTGTTTCGCTTTTCCTCCCCGGTAGTCGGAAGCGAGACATCTGATGCGTTATCACAGGTAATCTTTTGGTCTGGGTGATTGCAATGGATTCCTGTATTAATTTGATCCTGGATTTACCTTTTCAATGTATCTAAATCTTCCTCATTTACTAATGGTCTTTTGATTTATACTGGATTTGGCTTTGACATGCCCCCTATTCGGTCCTCTACTCATTGGGTGAGTCCGTGATAGTTAAGAGGGTGATAGGTTTGTCTGTGGCTTTTGTTGGGGATCACAGTATCATGTAGATTTGATTATTCCTAGGAGATGGTTTGCTTTTGATGTGAAGTTCTTGGAATTACTTGGCTTTCGCCAAAATTTTGCAATCTTGGTTGGTAAATGCTAAAATTGTGACATTTGGCCAAGCCCTGGGACAGATTCGCTAGTGTGGTAGTTGACTCACATTTTCCACCCAGTCCGTATTATCTCTTTTCTTCCGCGCTAAGGATGGGTTATTACAGGTTGTTTTAGCTTTTTGGGCACATCTCAGGGATGAATACTTCCAAAGATACCTTTCGATTAGTCCCCGGTTTTCGATATCTGAGTTTTTGGATTTGTTTCCTGCAGACCTTCCTAGTATGCCACCGGATATGAATTTGATTTTTGCATTGATCTGGAGCGCGGGTACTCGCCCCTTTTTATACCCCCTTATAGAATGGCTCCCGCTGAGTTAAGGGAGTTTAAGGAGGCACATCTTCAGGAGTTGTTAGGTAAAGAAAGGCCTTTCTTAAACCAAGTGCATCTCCTTGGGGTGCTCCTCTCCTTGGGGTGCTCTCCTGTCTTATTTTTGTGAAGAAGAAGGATGAGAAGGTTTAGATGTGCATAGACTACAAAAAAACCCCCAAACTGAGCGGTAAGGTTTACTAGTAAGAATAAGTATCCTCCTTCCTCGCATTGAATGATTGTTCGATTCCGTAAAAGGTGCTTGGTAACCTTCTCAAAGAATCAATTTGAGATCTGGTTCATCATTGAAAATACGGGCAATGGATGTGGCCAAAGACTGCTTTTTCCAAACCAGTGTATGGGCATTAATGAATTCTAGTAATGTCTTTTTGGGCTTACGAATGCCCTTGCGCTTCAATGAGCCTGATGAACTGGATTTTTTAATCCCAATATCTGTATCTTTTTGTTATCGTATTTTATTGATGATACACTGGTATACTCAAAGAGCAGGAAAGAACATGAGGAGCATTTGAGAAAGGTAATTTGGAAGTTTTGAGAGAGAAAAAGCTTATGCCAAATTCTCCAAGTTGGTGAGTTTTGGCTAGATTCAGTGTCCTTCTTGGGCACGTATTTCTAATGAGAGTGATGGTGGATCCTTCCAAGATTGAAGCAAGTGAAGAGTTGTGGTAGACCTACTATGTTACAAACAAGAGGTAAGGAGCTTTGTTGCTTAGCAGCTACTACCGTCGATTTTTCAAAAGGATTTTTCTTCTGTTGCTTCCCAACTGACAACTTTGACAAAGCAGAATGTTTTTTCCATTTGTATTGTCCAGACGAATTTTGTGAAGAAAGCCTTCCTCCAGAACCTCAATACCTTGTTGTACTACTGCACCAATTCCTTTCCTTGCCAGTGGTAGTAAGATTTCATTGTGTATTGCGATGCATCTTTACCCTGGTGTGGGTTAGTGCTAATGCAGGAGAAGAATGTAATTTGCTTCATGCTTCAAGTCAACTAAAGTGCATGAACGCAACTATCCTACCCATGATTTGGAGTTGGTTTGCCAAGGTTGTGTTTTCAGTAAAGCAATGGAGACATTATCTATATGTTGTTCAGTTGTGAAGTCCTAACAGATCATCGTAGTTTACAGATGTCTTTACCTCAAAAGATTTGAATTTGAACAGCGGAGGTGGATGGAACTACTGAAGGACTACATAATTACTATCACGTTGTCTCAACCTGAAAAGCTAATGTTTGTGGCAGATGCTTTAAGTAGAAAGGCAGGGAGCATGGATCTAGCTCCACTGCAGGTTTCTAGACGCCCATGGCTAGAGAGGTTCAGACTCTGGCTAATGACTTTATAGGTTGGCAGTACTTGGAGTACGGGAGAAGGGAGGATTTTTGGGCCTGTGTGGAGGCAAAATTCTTTTTTCTTGACAAGATTAAAGGGAACACAGTGTACTAATGCAAGCTGAGAGCCGAATCGAGATATGGTATTACGAGTAGATGCAAGAGGCAATAATTTTATGAAGGAAGGAGTTTTTAGAATTAAGGGAAGGATGTGGGGGTGCCACTGTTGATAATTTTGGATTTACAAACTATTCTTACAAAGGGCTCATATTCAGGTATTTTATACATCCCTGGTGCAACAAGATGTCTCGTGGACCTAAAGCAAATTTTTGGTCTCGATGTATGGATGAAGCTTGACATTGTGGATTTTTTGCCCAATGCCGCGAATGGTGAGCATGTAAAGTAATGAGCACTAGAGGCCCGGAGGAACACGTCACGAAAATGCCATTCCGGAATGAAAACGGGAAAGAATTGCATGGAAGTTTGTGTTGGTTCTTCCAAGACATTGGGAAGTATGACTCCATTTGGTTAATTGTTGATATGTTAACTAAGTCTGGCTCCCTTCCTTCCGTGTCAAGATACTTACATGCAGAGAAGTTAGCCAAACTCTACTATCTCAGAAATTGTTTCTTTGCATGGGATTTCCCACTTTTCCATCATATCCAATATGGGTACGAATTTACTTCTATGTTTTAGAGAACATTGCAATGCTGAATTAGGACTCGGTTGGATCTTATTACCCTCATTTCAGCCTCAGACCGATGGTCAGGGTCTTACGAACGATTCAGGTGTTGGGGAAGGGATATGGTTTTCGTGCATGTGTAAATATATTTTTGGTGGTCATTGGGAAGGAAATACTCCCTTCTTGCCCTTAGCAGGTTTTCAACAATAATAGCTTACACTCAGTATTGATATGGCCCCATTTGAGGCACTGTATGTGGAGGATTTAGGTCTCCATTGGTGGTTTTGATGCATTTTGAGGTAGACCATGGGGTAACCGACCTTTTGAGGAACGTTAGATAAGTAAAATTCAATTAGGAGAAGCTTCTAGCAGCTCAAAACAGGCAGAAAAATATGCAGATAAAAGGTTTTAGGGACTTGGATTTTATGAAGGGTGACAAGTCTTGCTGAAGGTTTCGTTCGCCATGAAAGTGGGGGGATGCAATTTGTAAGGAGGTAAGCCTTAGTCCCCCCGGGTAAATATTGTCCTTTGGAATTTTGAAGCGAGTGGGGGAGGTAGCTTATGAATTAGCCTTGCCCTCCAGGACTGTCAGTGTGCAACCGGAATTTCATGTGTCTATGCTGAAAAGATACCATATGGATGGAAACTACATTATTCATTGGGATTCAGTTCTTCTGATGAGAATTTGTCCCTTATGAGAAGGAGCCTGTTTCTATTCTAGCTAAGAATCCGCAAGTTGGATCAGGGAGAGTGCTCCATCAAGGTTCAATGGAAGAATTGGGCCAGTTGAAGAGTCCACATTGGGGGAAGAGGCTGATATTCAAGCAGATACCCAACACCTTTTTGCGATTCAGGTACTCTTTGCTCGCCCTTTTTTTTTCTTCTTTTGATTCATTCGAGACGAACGATGGGAAATTGGTATCTAATTGTAACGGCCTGTTTAGTCCCCTTTTCGGGCATTAGAATCATTTGGGATAAAAACTGACTGGGTCGACGGATCAAGCGCGGACATCAGGTCCATGACGTACCTTCCATGGACCCCTGTCGTCCCCCACATGTGTATTTTCCCTGTTGCCTCTCCCTCATTGCCCTCGACGACAAGGTAGGACGAACCGTCATAGGGGCACAACGTCCGTCGGAGCGTCCCGTTCGTTTCCAACCACTTCAACATCTGAAATCTGGGTACTCTGGGAGCGACTCTCTTAACTTTGCGACCGGAGCCTGCAGCAACACGGACCGTCGTAGATCGACGGACCGTCCCATTAACCCTTGCCTGAATTTAATCATTTCTCTGAATCTTGGTGACGAACCTACAGACGGACCGTCAATCGACCTACGGGCCGTCCAGGTTGCGTAACCTCGACTTTGTCGGATTCCTGATAAAAGTTTTTTAAGCGTGTTTTGGACATGCCATGACAAACTTCAATGAATTAGTAGAGTGGAGTTTAATAAGTTATTTACTTGGGGGTTAAAAGAATAACCTTGAAATAAATAATAGGGTTACTTTTAATCATTTTTTATATAATTATATAATCTTAGGGTGAAAGAAAAGAATTTGGAGAGGAAAAATAAAAAACAGAAGAGAGTGAGTAGAAACGAGCTAGAAAAGGGAGAAGCAAAGAGAAAAGCAAAGGCATTGTAGAAGTAACTTGTTGATCGTGATTTCGTCGTTGGAGGTAGGGTATGGTTTATGCTATCTTCATAGTAAACTCTAATATCGTTGACTGGTTATGTATTTGGGTGGTTTGTAAGAAGTCCTATATGCTTTATTGTGTGTTGTAATGTGTGATTTGTGAATCTTCAATTCTTGAGTTCTCTCTGTTAATAGATGGCACCCGGTTGTCATAACGAAGACTTGACTGAAAAGAATTAAAAGATTAGGGGATTGGGTGTCCATTCCCGACACGATAGTCTTAGGAGATGGGTGTCCCGTTCCGACACGTGTATTAGGGATCGGGTTGTCACGTTCCTACATGTAGTTTAGGGGATTCGGGTTGTCACGTTCCGACACGTAGTAATTGGGGGATCGGGTGTCCAACGTTCTGACACTAGTGGTTTAGGGGATCGGGTGTCCAACGTTCCGACACGTAGTATTAGGGGATAGGAGTGTCACGTTCGACACGATAAGAATAAAGAGAGAAAACTTGAATCAATGTTAATATACTCAATTTCGAAAACCTATGTCCCAAATGAGTATGGTGTTGGAGGCTGAGTCCCCTCATAGGTGCGCTTGATGTTTGGTTTCTCCCATGGCCTCTGTACTTGTTTTGTTGCACTGTTGATTATTGTAATTGATTTAATAATATTATTGATATATATTGCTTTTTTTTTTATTCCTATTTTGGAGTGCCGATGATACCTACTCAGTACGTTTTCCTTGTACTGACGACTACTTGTAATTTTTCTTCTTTGTTATTTTGGGTGCACAAAGCTTGCCATCCGACTTCGACTCATCCCAACTCTACCAGTTTCCTCCAGCACAATCAGACTTCAAGGTGAGTATTACACTCCTAGCTCGGATGGATGCTCTCCTTCACGTCTTGATGTCTTAAGTTCTTACATGGCACCATCTTTTACTTATCTTAGTTTTTCTTATTAACTCTTAGATTTGAAATTTGAGGAATAGAATGTTCTTGTGTGATGACTTCCAGATTTGGGGATGATGTTGATAAACTTTTTTTGAAGCTTGTTTATTTGGTTATATTAATATGATTTGAGTCTTTCCCGCTTATATTTGTTTATATGGTTTGAATGTTTGGTAATGTTGGGGGTTTAATTTGTTGGTTCACTCACCTAGTAAGATAAGTGTGGGGTGCCACTCCACGGCTCGTTTGGGTCGTTGACATATATATATATATATATATATATATATAACTATTTTTTACATATTAATGTATAAAACTCTTTTCTTTTCTAAAAAATTAATGATAACGAATCTATTAAAATGTGGAAATTCATATAATGCATATCAACAATGATTATTATTTTATAAAATAATGGTGTTTGTTACGATGAAGTAAAATTTGCAAATAAAAATAATAAACTTCAAATCAGTTACACATCAAATTTACTACATTACCTTTTTACATTTGTTTTCATGTAAATCACTTTTTAAAGTTTTGGACTTTAAGTTATCAACATAGTGTTACTAATTGTACAATTTTTCATTAATTAGGGATATCTGTTGTTTGTAGCTTGAATATTTTGAATGTAGTCTATATTATAAGTGACATAACTCAAGTTTCCTTAATCATGAGGGATTTTGGTTTTGATGGTAAGCACCCCTACGTCCAACCAAAGATTGCGAGTTGAATTCACGAGGGAGCAAAAAGAGTAGGGGCTAACAGTTGTGAATTCGAGTCCCAAGGGATCACAAGAGGTGGGAGGTACTAGGGAGGGTAAAAAAATAATAAATGGTAAAACCCTGTCAAAAAGTGAATTAAAATATATATTGAGATTATATTGGTGTGGGTTATTTAAACCCTTGCAAGAGTGTAGTTATAAAGTTTATAAAATAATATTTAAGAGGTTACGAAATTAACATAAATTCATTTTACAAACCAACACAGAATTGCAAATTCTTGTAGCGGACGTAATGCAGTTCAACAACTATCACAAATACAATTGCGGCATAGGTAATTTTTGCAGTTTCAAAACCACCTCAATTAATTTTGTCGTGGGTCAAAACTCCCACAAATCAATAAAAAGACCTCCATAAATGACCATTTTTTTGTAGATTATTGGGGTGGTAGTCTAACTTTAAGCTCAAAAATCTATGGTAGACAAATTGTTTGTTCAAGGAGAAGTGGGACCGCTTATACCTCCATTGGTTCTTTGATCAAATCCCTTCTGAAAGTAATGCTTATGAATAAGCCCAAGAACCTTATTGACCGAAAATCAAAAATTGAGGCAAGAAAGCAAGCAAGCTCGCCTTCAAGTTGAAAGAAGTTATAGGTCTACATCTGGAATGTCCCTAAATAACGACCTATGAATGCATAAACAAGGAGTTGGCCCGAACACGATGCCGGGTATTGAAGTAAGAGTTTAGAAACATCTTTCAAACCATTTTGACCATACAAGGAAGACTTGTGAATTGTCTAAGGTGCTATGGAAACAACAGAGGAGGAGTATAGAACAAAAAGAAACCGCTTATATTGCCGCATACTTTGGCTGCAACATCAAGTATAGGATCTTTAACGAGAAAGGAAAAAATAGCAACGTGTTTCATTGTCACTGCTATGATGTGAGACTGAGAGAGGTTCAAAGAATAGCCTAGTGTATGCACTCACCCTTCAAATTGAGATCTTTAACAATAGGGAGAAAATTTGACGCATAAAGTGAATAATACTCGACATGGTTGAAGACTTTAATGAAAATATGAATGAGGCCAAAGATCTAGTTCTTCAACTCAAGGATGCATTAATAAATGTTTATCCTAGTTAATCTACACTTGAATGATGAAATGTTGGGTCACAATGCACGTGGTCTTGCTCCACATCTACCAAAAGCCTTCGCTACATTTATTAAGGTCTTAGAGGTGATTTGAACCAAGGGAACTTTAAGAAACATTCTTAATGATGTTTAGGTGCCTCCACCTATTCCCTCCTTGGCCCCAACTTTATACCGCTCTGGTGCCGTCTGCCCTAGCTGCATCTAGCCCCCTGTGGCGCGACAGTAGCTCGGGATTTCCTCAAATTTTTATTTCTTCTCTCATGTCAACGACTGTTCAGGTTGAATTAATCAAAACATAAGTGGGAATGGATTTACCTCATGGTCCGACACCTATTGGGCTGAGGACTTACATAACATTCTTTCTTCTTCGAAATAATAACTACAAAACCAAGTTGTTTGAATTTAAGTAGTGAGAAATTGACTAAGTAATGATCATCCTAGTCTCTTCTGCAATTTTTGGTAACCATTAAAATAATTATTAGTTGGAAATCAAGAAATACCAATAATAGTTGAATGACCTTACCCTTTTGCATGAGCTTGTAAGGATCCTCTTTATCCCTTTGAGAGAAAGATGACATTAGTTTAGTGGGACCCTCACCCGCAATGTTACAAAAAAAACTTCAAATCGATATTTTTTTGGTTTACATCACCACTAACGACTTTCTTCTCTTCTCTTTCTATTTTCCTTTCGTTTTGCGGTTGAGAGCATTGGAGCAATATTCAGTGATTTTTTCTTCTTTACTAACTAATTATAGATAGTGAATCTGGAAATAATTTTTTAACCTCCGATACTTTAAAGGATGTGAAATCTTCTTGAATGTAATGGACATCAATATTATATGTCATTTACTTAAAAAATCAGTGAGTTCTTTAACCCCACGAATAAAATATCATTTTTGTTCTACCAACATTCTTCACATCGACAAAAAGAGTGTTTGAATGTTAGAATAGGAAAGCAACACCAACCATCATAAGATTGATTTTGCCACAATGAAACTTTTTGTTTACATTTATCTACAAGATAAATAAAAAGGATTAGAGTTTACAACTGATTTGAAATATAAGGGATAACACTTTATACTAATTTTGACATAGATAAACCATTATGTTGCCATAGATTCCTTTTGTTGTACATGTGACACAAAAAAATCTTCTGTTGCCACAAATGTCCTTTTGTTTTCATATATGGGTAAACTTTTTAACCACAAATAACATTATTTTGCTTTACACATATATGACATGGTTTCAACATAATGATAACTTGTTGTATATTTATCACATATTGCTAATCTATTGCAACGTACTACACATCTTTCCACAAATGAAAATAGGATGTTGGACAATGACAAAACTATATTCTGCATTTATATGAACAAAATGATCAAAAAAGAAGAACAAAATTAAAAACTGACTTTCAATTAACTTTACACATACATATACATTTCCTCCAGTCTTTTTTAATTTGTCTTTTTTACTTAAATAACAAATAATAACTACAATTTGACCATTATTCAATTTTCACATTGTAGAACTATATTCCCCCGCCCCCCCCTCTTTGTTCATTAATACAAGAAAAGATCCTTAGATATAGAGTGTGTTTGTTACAAATTATTAAATATTTGAAAAAAATGTATTTTACGTCGAACACGACCTTCAGTTAAGAATAAGAGTGACGACTGGAGATGAGGAAAAACATGATGAGGAGAATATTGTTGATAGTGGAATTTTATAAGGAAGAAGAGAAGAAGAGAAGAACTTTGGAGAGAAGAAGAAGAGAGAAAATTGTATTTTCTTTACTTCTTTTAAATGGTTTGAATATAATTAAAAGAGTTGAAAACGTAGTGATTTTTTTAATTTTTATAAAAGATTAGGAAATTTTGAAAAATATTAATTTGATCTCATATTAACTTAATTATATTTTTAAAGGGAAAAGAAATAAATTCCACTTGAACTTGTAATCAAAAGTCAGTGCCACCTAAACATTATGATGACCCTATTACCATTTTACTTTCAAAAGTGACTTTTTTTTTACTCCTTGAACTGACATGACAAAGAATAAAATAAACGTAAAAACTAAACCCATCATGTGACAGAAAAAATAATTAAAAAATACTATAATAGCTTTTAAACCTCCAACCCCACCCTCCTCCACCCCACCCCTAACCCCCACCCCTTCTTTAAACCTCCTCTTCTCACATCTAATATTATTTTTTTGAATCTCTCTTCTTCAATTCTTTCTACAACATCACAATATCCAAGCATAAATTTTCTTTTTGATTAGCATAGGTTAAATTCTCATTGCTTGTTAGTTAATAATTGTATTTTGTGTTAATTTTAACCAAAGTAAAGTCTAAAAAGAATTTTTTGATACATCTAGATAAATATAACCCCTTAACTTAGGTTTTAGGTGGATTTGGTGATTGTTTCTATCTTTCATTTTTTTTAGTAATGTTTTTGGTGTTATAAGTTTTGGTATTGTGGGTTCTATGTTTATAAGTTTAAAAAATGAAGAGAAAACTAAACTAAGGTGGTGAAGATAGTTACTCAACTTTTAAATAGGTGAAGATGACAACATTATGAGTGTGGGACATTGGGGTAAACAATTTTTTGAAAAAAAATGTGGAAATGAAGATGGCGAAGAAGAGAAAAAATATTGTAATTAATGAAATTAGTGAATTATTAAGTGGTAGATTTTGAAGAAGAGAAGAGTGGCGATGAATATGATGGGCGCCGGTGAAAAACAAGAATCAATAGCTGAATAAGGTAGTTGGATACAATTTATTTCGTAAGAGATAGAGTGGGGTGAGATGTTGTGAATAAAAAAGGTATAATGTTAGAGAATTGTTAATAATTAATTAGTTTAAATTATTGTTACAATAAAGTTAATTAATATAGAAAAGAAATTAAAAAAATTAGAAAAAAATATATTTTACGGCGTGGCGTTTGATGTAGCTCGGATGTGGCGGCGAGTGGTTCTATAGAACCATAGCATGTGACAGTTGATTGTTATAACGTTTCAGGGTGGTTTTTAAATTCACTTTTGAAATAGAAGTGGTGTGATAGGTCTTCATGATAGTTTAATTATGTGACTTTTTCAATATAATTCATGGAAATTTTCCTTTTTTCTTAACAAGGATTTAAAAAATCTACCCTTTTTATGCAATTTTCAAGTAGATAGTGGGGGAAATATAAACAGTGGTCCCAACGTCCTTCTCTATGGAAACTTTTCCTAAATAACACATTAAAAATTAAAATGGGACAAATTGAAAGACTGTCATCGTCCATATTTAAGGTCAGTTCCCAACGAAAAGCATTAGTGATCCTTTGAGCTATGTCCTCATAACTCGCAATCGCCAAATCTTTCACCTTTTGGCATTCAAATTGTAATAAATGGCCAAGAAAGAGAAATCGTCGAATTAATTGTGTGAATATTCTATCATATTGATATTAGATGTTCTTTCCTAGTATTTATTGTAAGATTCCTTGATGGTTTTACAGATGGGGTTTCCATTTCAAGCTTGCTTCACTGTGAGTTCAGGATTGGACAAAAAATGGACGGGTGAGAGTTCGGGGTTTATTATTTTAAAAAAAATTATGATGTTTCATATGTTTTCTCCTCTGGGTTTTTCATTTTAAGATTTCTTGATGTAAATGAAAGGGTGGAGGTGGGGTTTCCCACAATTTAAAGCTTGCTTCACTAAGATTTTTAAATGGTTTTACTATGAACATTTGGTCTTAATGTATGGATTTTCTTGTTCGTTGGAAATGGGAGGGGTAAGGGATAGGGGTTTTATAAACTTTTGTTCACCCTCGTTATGGGTAAATTATTTTGAAGTTTTTTTTGTTTTAACGGGTAATATTTCTTGGGTATTTGAAAAGTTGAAGAGGGGTGTGGGTGGGATTAAAGAATTATATTTGGAACCAGACTAAACTTTAATTCTGTAAGTTTTCTATCCCATTCAAAAATTCCAATATTAGAAATACTTCTCCTATAAACACAAGTTACCCTACAAATGAATGTAGTCTTATTTTTTTCTTGGTACAATACCTGATCCTGTTATGGACAGTATTGTATGTCAATAATAAAAATGTGTTTAGTTAAATGATCATGTTTTCTGGAATCTTTATGTTCTTCTGTTGCACTAATAAAAAAATGTCTTGCCTTGTTCGATTTCTTATACATCATCTTTGAGACATGTTTGCCGAATTCATTATCTATATTTCAACCATAAAAAATTTCCTAATTTTCCTTCACTAATGTTCCTTCTTGCTTCATTATGTTCTTTGTATTATTTTTGTACAATCAATCTGCTTTTCAGGGTAACTATGAATTTTTGGTTAATTGTACGATTTCTTACATTGAAATGAGAGGGGTGGGGGATGGGGGTTTCCCCATTTCAGAATTTTAGGAATTAATATCCTCAAAAAAATTTTCTTGGCATAGGTTCCTGTGTTCGTCGTTTCTTATTCTCCTGCTTTTATTCCTGGTTTTCATTCATGACCTTTAAATTTTAATGTTTGAACCAAAACTAATGATTTTGGTGAGAGGAATGACTACATCATTGCTTATCTGATTTCAAGATCAAATATAAGTATACACTCACTCCTAATGAATACAAATTTCCATCTATATATATTGGTGGGATATACTATATCTTAGCATGGGTTTCTTTTCTCTGGTGAGGGAAGAATGTTACAATCGAAGAAAAGAGAAAGAGGGATTGGTGAAAGAAAATCACTTATGGTATCTCAAAACCTTCTGCTATACAATCATCAAAGAACCATTTTTGCTGAATCCTTGAAAGAGAATAACCATATCGTCATTGCCAATAAATTTAAAATGTGGAGTAGCCCCAGTTAGTGAGATGGTATTTGGAGTTTTCCCACAACCTTACTAGTAGGTTCTTAAATAGATTTACTAGTAGGTTTTTTTGATGATGTCACTCATTATTGAGTATTGTTGGAATTTGAGTGGCTCCATAACAATGCAGGACTCTTCCCACTCTTAATACATTGCAATTTCTAATTTGTCCCGACTAGAGTCCTTTCCTTAAGGAGGATTTCCCTCAAGTTACAAGTCCTTTGAATCATCAATTGGCAGACAAAACTGTAAATGACCGAAGGAGTCGGCAATTTACAGAGACTCTCATGTCTTAGAGTGTTAGGATTCTCATAATGGCATTGGTACGAAGAGATTGTTGTTGGTGAGAATTGGTGAGTTTCTTCTTTCCGTTCCTCTATTCAAAGGCTACATATAGAATCTTAACCATTAAGCAGCCAACATCTCAGAAGCCTCACCTCGTCTTCATATCTAACTACTTATAATATTACCCTCAAATCAAATTCTGCACTACTGCTGTAAGTAGGCGGCTTACTGTCCTCTCTTTCCTAAGCTACATTTATATGACCATCATAAAATCCATTTACTAGGTCTTGTCATCTCACTTCCCTTCACGTTCATGCATCCAGAAATTGCCCCTAATCAAATTCAGTCAACTCTAGAAAGTCCGTCATCTGTTGCAGTCAAAATTTATCTCAAACATTGAGAAAGGCCACAAGGACAGAGTGTTTTTCTCAATGAAGGTTGTTTAGATGATGGTACGACCACATCAATATTTTTAATTGAACATGGTATTAAAAAACCTTTTGTTGATCAAGTTCTCCTTTGGCAGATGATGTCTCTGTGCATCTAGGAGCAATCTCCACTAACCTTGAACGATCAATTGAGTCGACGGTATTTGTATTCCTACAACCTTCCCTCATGTACAGATTCAATGTTTTTATATTGAATTTCTGATTTGTTAAATTACATGTAGTCCATCGACATATCACTCCAAAAAGCCCAACGAAGCATGAATGTCCAAGTGAAGAGCTGTCAGAACTGATCTTTTATGATCATGTTGATTGTATATCTTTTTCCCATTGCCCTGCATCTCCTAAATTAAAGTAACGCCACACGATTCATTTTGTCGGATGACAGTGTTCTAGATTTTTTGCAATTGCTTTGGAACAACCTACGCCATTCAAGCCTTGATGGACACTACTTTAAATCTCAAAAATCCTCGTATCCCTTTGAAAATATCTGTTGTACTCACTGGCAATCTCTAACTAAATCAAGCTAATGTTTTTTCTATTTTTTCTTCTAAGTTCGGAATTACTGCATCTTTTTATCTTTCTTTTATTTGACAGTAACTGAGTGAAAGGATTCTTTTGTCTTTTTTGATGGGTTTGGAAATATGGGATTTTCACTGTAGGGCTATGGTGGATCGACATTGCTCAGAGTAATGTTAAACTAATAACCGGAATTGTGAACAAAACCTTACCTCCATCTGTGCTAGTTTGAATACTGTTCTAATAGGCCTCAAAAATAAGTTTGAATAAGAGGTAAAGAAAGCAATGATGATAAGGGAAGTACTAGAGGAAAAATAGTAGGATAATGCAAATATAATACAAAGATTTTGTAGTACTATAAGGAAAGAGGGAGCATAAAAGTGCTTCAACTAAAATCATGCTCTGCCACAAAAAAAGGAGAGAATTGATCAGTTAAAACCGATGGATTTTCTTGTGGGCATCTGGCGGATTTTTACCCTATTTCTCAACTGCAAATGAATAATATTTAATCTTGAATATAAAACCTTTAAGCATTCTTTAAGCACCTTGTGAATTCTGAAATCCTTAGCTGGGTCGAATCCAATCCTGTAAATTTTCTATCTTTATTGATGTTTCCTTCTGGCTTCATTTTCTGTGTCTGTTATTATTTTCACGTTTACTAAATGAACCTTGCTTTATTGTTAAGTCTTTTTAAGTTTGAAAATGGGAGGGGCTTTCCGATCTCAAGAATTTAGGATGAAAAAATCTCAATTAAAGATGATATACCCCTCTTCCCAATTTGCTATGTTTTGATGATCAAACCTTACAATTTCGAGTTGGAGGTGGAGGGTATTAACCACCTGAGCATGTTCAATCCGATAGGGATAATGTGGTGGCTTTCATCTATTTCCTTTTTTGAAATGCAAATACTAGATTGATTGAACTGGAATGCACCAATGTTTCCTGGTTATCAGAGACCAGGGATTTCAATTTCTTTGGTTGATTGTTGCGTTTTAATCATACTCTTACACACAATATCCCTTCAATTTTCCATAGTCTGTGTTTGTTTTGTTTCTTGTTACATCTACTTTTACTTTGGTATTTTGACAGAGCACCTTTCAATTTAAATTTGTACTGTTGAACAACACTAATGTGGTTTGGGTTGATAGTGAACTCTACATCATCAGCTTGACCTGTTAAAGTTCTTGGAATATGATACAAATTTCCACAAGTGGGAAAATACATTTCGTGATCTTTGGGATACTATTTAAATTCAGCACCCGTTCCGTCATCTACACTGCACACTTTTTTTTGGCATTTTAACTTTCTAATTTTTGTTAATAGCAAGTGTTGGTGGAGAAGCCATACCATTAAGCATTAATGGTCAGCCTTTTCCATGATACAGAAGAGAAGCGGTCAACTTTTCGGGGAAGTTTGGTGATATCTTCTGCAGGAGCTCAAGACAATTTTTACCTTCCATGAGACTCACTTTTAATGTCTTTAAGAAAACGTGCCCACAATTGCCCGCATTGCCACACTTTTGTGTCTTGCGACTCTGGTGAATGGATGCCCACCATCTCCTCAACTAGCCGGAAAGATGGCCCCTAAAACTGCCTCGAATTCTGGTAACTTCTATCTTGTTGCCACAGAGGTAAATTTCTTCTTCACATTTGAATCTTTGACGATTGTGAAATACATTTGGTTGTTTTCGTCGCACTAAATTCAAGATTAACTGTTTCTTGTTTGTTGGCTTAATTGAAAAAATTAATTGAAAAAAGTTCCCAATCAATTGAGTGATTGCGAAAGAGTTTTCAACACGGCTGAGTACTTATGTTAGCCACTTCCAACAATTTTTCCCTGCATGGTACACTTAATAATCTGCTTCCGTTCTAACAATTGGCTCCACATTGTCCTCGCCTCAGTTAGGTTAGTTATCCCTTTTCTAAATTGGAGAACTTTTTTTTGTTCTACTGTTTTGTAAAGTATTTTCACTGTTCTTTATGGAAGTCCTCAATTTAAATGCAGAGATATGGAGACCTGAATGAGATGTATTTTTGTTTAAATAAAATTCGTCAACGCACAATCAGCCAAATAAAATAAAGATATAAAATAAAATAGTACTTTAGAGGAATCTATGGAAACAATCTGCTTATTGACATCCGCCCATAGTCGAACTACACTATAAAATAAATAAGAATTAAAAGGTTGAAGTAAAGAATTGAGAGGAATACCACAATAGAGGAAATCAACCTGAGGAAAAAGAGGGTAAATTTACCTACTGTTCTTGATGATTTTAAATGTAGGCTACACTAATTCTAAATTAACATAATAAGAAGTGGTTATTCTTTTGAGTTACTCGGGTGTAAATGTGTTTTGCAATTTGAACGGAGGCGGAACATTCTTAAAAATGTCAAATGATGTTGAAGACAAAAGCCCAACGAACTTATGTTCATGTGGAAAGAGCTTCCAGAACTCTTTTATGATCATGTCCCTGTATATATATTTCCCCTTTGTGTTGCCTCATAATCAGTAAAGCCAACAAACAAGAAAAACACCACAAAAACTAACAACAAAAACAAGAACCGGACAAAAAAAAAAACAAAACGATATATACTAGTCGGAATGACAAGTGGTTCTAGATTTTGCATTGATTTGCAAAACCTATCCATTCAAAGAATTGATACATAGTTGTGCAATTGATTCTCGATACAATGGAGCCACCAATATGACAACATAATCGTGTTTAAAAAATAAGCGCACTTGTTATTTGCTTCTATTTTACCTTGGTTATTCTCTTCATGCAAAAAATCACATTGTGGTCCAATAGTGAAACGTTGTCAACTGACCAAAACTTGTAGTATGTCCATTATATAGCACTGTAGCAAAGCCTTATCCTTTTTGTTTGGTCGTATCCAATTTTTTGTTGGCGTACAAGTACTTTGCTAATTTATAGTACAATAAACAATGTGGGAGCCATTTTAAGTTTACTTCATATTAAGGAAGATGAAAAATTAAGACTAAACTTGTACTAGTTTCTTTCGTTAAATGCCTAGATGCTACTATTTGATTGACCTGATCTACCTTACACTTTTTTCATTGAAACACTGGTGATACAATTGCCAATTCATATGTTGATTACGGTAAGGAAAATGGAGATTTGTTGTGATAATAACAATTTTCATCATCTCAAACTGCAGCCTTTTCTCTAAATCTAGCATTCAGACTCAATTTACTTTTACAATGCAATATCAATTGTTTCTTCTTAAACAATGTGGATTTCAATCTATGTTTTTGGGGTTGTTGCAGGTATGCATGCATCGTTTGCTACTGACTTTAACTGAATTGCAATTTTACTTACATTTGTTGTCAAACATGTTTTATCTTTGATCATTGTACTAAAAGAAAGTACAAAAAGAAATAAGTCTTCCAATGCATGAAATCTACGTATCCTAACTGCGTCAAATCTTTTTTTTTTCCTTCACACCTTAGAGTTGGAGTTCTTATTTTTATTAGCATAATAAAAGTTGTTGAGTTTATCCTTGATCACTTCATAGATGTCCTATTGCTGGATCAGATGCCAAACCTCGTAAAGTATGTACTCTTCCAACCGACAATATATGTTTCAAATGTGATGAAAGAGCTGAGAAAAGGAAAGAGGTTAGCTCGCTAATTGCATTACTGAAGCTTGATTGTCTTACATTATGAAGTCAATCTAAGAACATTTGTCCTGTTATTGGACAGTTTTACTGGGGTTAGAGATCTAACTAGAGTAAGTGTCGGTCTACTAAATTTATTATGTTTCTGGTACTGCATTTGGATTTTGGTTTTTGAGTTCTTGTGGTCATTATTTCTTTGCATTGATGAACTTGAAAAGAGTGGAATGGCTACCCAAGATCCACATCATAATTGGAATTGGATTGATAGGATTGTACTTGATGGAAAGGCTTGATTTTGTAGGGTGATTTTACCTTGTTTCACTGCACAGTATGAGATGGTATTGACTTGATGCAAACACCAGTTTTGATTTATGTGTTGTTAGTTTGTTTTTAGAACAAAGTGATTGAAGTATTAGATGAGAGTTTGTAGTGTTCTAAAGTACCTTTTTTTAAAAGTGTAGATTTGTGTGGTTGTAGCATTACTTTGGTGATATCTATATACAATCTATTTTCTGCTTGATTGATTTTTTAGAGTATGAGATTGCATTTCTTTACAACCTACTAATTGGGGTTTGATTATACTTTAAAAACCTATTTTAATATCATGAACCCATCATGAGGCATTTTGTGTTAGTGGTTTTTGACATGCAGGAGCATGATGAGTTGTCAATAACAATAGTTTTTTTTTGTGGAAAATATGGTGCTGGCCTTTGGAAATAGAATCACCAACTTTCCAGAAGTTGTTGCTGGCATAATCCAAATGGGATGCCTCATGCAATTTCTAGTAATGGAACAAAAAAAAAAAGACTTAAGAGGAGTTCCATAGCAGTGAACATTGGATCTTATATCGCAAAGTTCATATAAAACTACATTAGTGTAGAAAGAAAGATGATGTCCTGTGTCTAGGTAAGGGTAGTTCCTCCAAGAGTTTTCTACTTGTTACTAGGACATTACCCAAAGATTGAGTCCGTATGCGTGGAGCAAAAATCGACGTAAATTAATATTTGGAAGAGTATGAATGAACCTTTAATTGCGCTCGATTTACGCTAGTGCTAATGTCTTCTTGCCAAAACAATTGTTGTATTTATGGTGAAATATCATTTATTCTACACTTGTTGCAACCCCTCACCCTGCATATTAGCAAGATAGAATGAAAATCCATGATCTACCAATATAGTTCTTCTTTCTTTCTCTGGTGCCAATTATAAATAGTATAGTTTTGATAATACTCATGCAATTGAAACATAACGGGTTTGGGGCCTTCGAGGGACATGGGACGGCGGGCTCAGGTACTTGCACCTTAGGCTTCGGGGATGTGGCGTTGGGCACTTGCCCTCTGGACTTCAGGGAAGGCTTTGGACTGTTCCTCGATCATCCATGAAGGGGAGCCTCCGCGAAATATGTCTCGGCCGGGCCTCCGAGGGGGGTGGTGGCTCATGGCACTACAACCTCGTGCCCTTGAAGGGTGGATTTCTCAGGGAACTATGCCTCTAGATTCAACGGGTGTTGAAGAGGTCTCAAGGCAGTGCTCCTTTGGCCTACGAGTGGAGGAGGGGCTTGAGGAACGATGTTTTGAGCCCCTAGGAGGTGGGAAAGCTCAGGGAACGATGCCTCGAGTCCCCGGAGAGGGGAGGGGAACGACTCCTCGAGCCTCAAGGACTTGGCTCGGTAAAAGACACGAGAATACGTTTTGGGATGATGAATGGGGGGGGAAAACGTCTAGGGGTGGTGGGCTAGGAAAATTGCTTCTCGAGCCGCGCTAGGTGGGGAGCTCAGGGAACTGCGCCTCCGGCCTCTGAGAGGGAGAGGGTAGGGGGCTCAGAAATTGCGCCTCCGGCATTCGAGAGGGCTTGGGCGGCTCGAGGCACTGAGCCTTGGGCCTCCGGGGCAGTTAGGGGCACAATGAACGAGGTCTCGAGCCTTCGGGTGGAGGGGCCTCTAGGAATGATGCCTCGAGCCTTCGGAGGGTGAGGGGCTCTAGGCATTGCATCTCGGGCCTCCGGGGTGGAGTGAGGTAGGGGGCTCTAGACACTGCACCTCGGGCCTTAGAGGGGTGTGGGGCTCGGGGAAGGACACCAAGTCACCAACAGCGCCTCAAGCCCCCAGGGGTGGGGGAGCTCAAAGAATGACACCTAGAGCCTTCGGGGGAGTGGCGGGCTCGAGGAATGAAGCTTCGAGCCTTTAGGAGCATGACGGTCTTGAGGAGAAATGCTTCGAGCTTTCAAGAGATGTGTTGGGAAGGACTGTATTGGGGCTCGAACTGGTGCGTGATAGGGACCTTTAGGGGGGTTTGTGTTGTGGGTGGTTGGCGACCTTAGGGATGGGGGCTTCGGGAATAACTCTCTGGCCTTTAGGCCTTCGTGAGCTGGAGGCTCAGGGCACAACGTCTCAGTCCTTCGATGGGTGGGGAGGCTTGGGCTTTGTACCTTGGGCTTTCGGGGGTTGGGGGCTCGAGGCATTGCACCTCGGGCCTTCGGGTATGGAGTGGGGTTCTTGACGTACTGTGTCTTAGGCCTTCAGAGAGGGGCGAGGGCTACGGACACTGCACCTTGGGAATCCAGGGGTAAGGGGGAAGAGGGTGGCTCGGGGAGCTGCGCCTCAGAACTCTAGGGGCATGGCCAGATCAGGGTTCAACGCCTCAAGCCTTCTAGGGCGTGGCAGTCTTGGGGAACGATAAATCAAGACATCAAGAGCGCGGAGGGCTAAGGGAATGAAACGTCGAGCCTTCAAAGGGCGTGACAGGATTGAGGAACGAAGCCTCCAGTCTCCGAGGGCATGGAGGGCTCGGGGAACGACATCTCAAGCCTCCGGGGTTGTGGTGGGCTCGTGGAACGAGCATAGATCCTTCCGTATGGGGGCCTTCGGACGTAGTGGTTGGGGCACTGCGTCTCAGGCCTGTGGGTTGGGTCTTGAGACACTACTTCTCAAGCCTTGGGGTGTAAAGGCTTCAGTACTATGCCTCGGGCCTTCGGGTGTAGGGGCCTCGGTGCATTGCGCTTGTGGCCTCCGGGGGGAGGTGGATGAGGACTCAAGACACTACTTATCTCCTCTAGAGGGTAGGGGTGGGGTAAGGTACACACGCCTCTGGCCTCCCGAATGTTAAAAGGGGCTCATGGATTGCACCACCTCGAGCTTTCATGGCCTTTGAATGTTAAAAAGCGGACTCATGGAACTGCCCCTCGAGCTTTCAAAGGGTAAGGGGGAGGGCTTTTGGAAATACGTCTCGTGACTCCAGGGGATAATGAGGGCTCGAGGAATTGCATTTCGAGCTTTCAAGGGTGTGTCAATCTCGAGAAATGACTCCTTGATCCTTCGGGGGTGTAGTGAAATTGTTGAATAACCCCTCAAACTTATAGGGGTGTGGTGGGCCCATGAAACGATGCCGCAAGACTCTGGGGGTTGGGGGCTCAAGTCACTACACCTCGGGCCTACTAGAGTGGGGTGTAGATTTCATGAAATGACTCCTTGAGACCTTGGGGTGCGTGGAATCATAGAACGATGACTCGATCCCCTACGGTGGGAGACTCAAGAAATGGTGCCTCGATCCTCCAAGGGTGGGGGGATTAAGAAACGATGTGTCGAGCCTTCAGGGCGTAGAGGGCTTGGGAAATGGGGCATGTTAGTCTCAGGGAATGACGCCTAGAGACTCCGTCATGGTGGGCTCGGGGAATGATAAATCGAGCCTCAGAGACGTGGTGGGCTCGTGGAATGATGCCTCGAGCCTCCGGGGGAGTGATGGTCTTTAGAAAAGATGTTGTGAGCCTCCAAAAATTGTGGTAGGCTTAGGTAATAAAGCCTCGAGCCTCCAGAAGTAGCGGAGAACAACGAATAAGCATGTATGGGCAAGGCGGGCTTATGAAACGAGCCTCGAGTATCTAGGGCATGGCCAACTTGTGTAACGACTCCTCGAGACTTAGAGAGGTGTTCTAGGCTCGTGGAATGATACCTCGAGCCTTCAGTGGCATGGAGCGCTTAGAGAATGACTCTTCGAGCCTCAGGGGATTGAGGGATTGGGAAACAATGCCTCGAGTCTTTGAGGGTGTGGGAGGCTTCGGGAAAGGCGCTTCCGATGGTATTGGAGGGGGGGCTCGAGGTATTGCGCCTTGGGCCTTTTAGGGTAGTCTATAGGGAGTGCCCTTGGCCTCCAGGGGTGTGGCGGGCTCAGGAAACAATGCCTCGAGCCTCTAGGGGCGAGGAGGGCTCTGGAAATGATGTCTCGAGCCTCTAGGGGCGAGGCGGGGTCGGGGAATGATTCCTCGAGCCTTTGAGCCATGGTGTATCGGGGAATGATGTCTCAAGCCTCTGGGGCCATTGGAGGCTTGGCGAATAGTGCCTCGAGCCTATGACGGCGGGCTCAGGGCACAATGCCTCGAGTCTCCTGTCATATGGGTGGGCTTGGAGGATGACTCCTTCAGCCTCTTAGGCTTGGGATTGGTATGGGTGAGGGAGGTAAGAGGGCTCGGGGTACAACAACTCGCGCCTCTAGGGCATGGGGAGGAGCAACGTCTCGTGGCGATCTCAGATGGAAAGTGGAAAGCTCACAAATGGCGTCGGAGTCGAGCCTCCGAAGGGCATTGGGGATCGAAGAACAGCTCCATCGAGTTCTCTAGGAGCGTGGGAGTGAGTTTGTGGACAGTTGTCAATCCTATAAGGTTTTGGTGGGGGTGTGGTAGAGAAGTAGCGCTCGGTGGTGGAGTGCCTTCGACCCTTGTTGGTTGGGCGGGGTGTGGAGAGGGGGTGGAGGCTCAAGGTGTAAGACCCCCTTTTATAAAATGACTTGGGTGAAACTAGAGCCTACATGTGTTCATTTTGTATAAGGTCCTAAATTAGGTATATCATATATATTGAGGCAAGTGTCTAAGAGTTAGGTGCATTGGAAGTCCAAAACGTCAAAGTACGACCAAGATGTTCGACGACTAAGTCACATTTTGCCTCATATATATCTAATGTGTTTATGTTGATTCATGAGGTTGTTAGGTCCTTAAATGAGTTTATTATAGAAATGTATAGGCAGTGTGTCAAGTTTTTTGAAGTTTGGAGATCAACATCTCAACAACGTTCATGACTTCGAAAGTTGTGCTTTTGAAATGTCCCCTGTGTGTCTAATGTTTCTCGAGTTTTACTTGTTTCATTTCGGATGAATTCATGTGAGAGGTTGCTAAACTCATCTAACAATCATGTTTTGGTGAAAGGTCCGTCAAAAAAAACCCAAAGGACCATCAAGGGGCCTGAGAAGGACCCAAAGGTTGGTGCCAAGGCTGCCCAAACAGCCAAACCACGTAGATAATCGCGATGCCCGTTGGTAGGTCTCTTTCATTTGAGACATATCCTGGTAATTATATACCAATTTTGAGTCTCTGAAACATCAACGGAGGAAAGGATGGGCCTTTTGTGGACAAATGTCTGTCGCTTCCCAACCGTCGATGGGCATCCTGTCGTGCAGATTCACTGTAAGTTGAGGTTTAATTGTAATTTTCACCCCGTCTTCCAAATAAGAGTCTTGGAGGTAGTTAGGGGTCTTTTGGGTATTTTACAGTTTATCATATAAGTGTTTAATACTTACCAAATTCATTCTTCGAAATCAAACCCCCCAAATCCCTTAGAAATTCCCTAAGACTCCATAGAAGTCCAAAGTCAAGAGAAGAGCTTGTGTATGAATTGAGTGGGATTCTTCATCAAAGTGAAGAATTATATTCATCAATATATGTATTTTATCCTTGAAAATCTTTTCATCAAGGAGCCCAACCTCTCAAGAGGTTTTTCTAAAGTTTTCAAAGTTGAATTGGTCCAATTTCATTATTCTAGCCATGGTTTTTGCATCATTGGTGTTCTAAATGTTAATTGGATTTAATTTGTTATTACATTATGATTTTAACCTAAATACCTATGAAACCCATGGAATTTTGATGAAACCTAGTTTTGACTAGGTATGGGTTACTTGATATTGGACGGCTAGTGTTATGAATTATGGTGTAGATTTCATTGGTTGTTTAAGATGTACTAATTTTATGTATTTGATATCTAGGTTGTATTGGACTGATAAATATTTAGTAATTTGACCTACTTTTATGAATAATTATATTATGCTGAATATGTTGGTTGTGGCCATGGTAAGTGCCTTGTGGTATAAGAATTGGGTGTTGACATTGATTGGCCTGTTTAGGTTTGGTGTAATCTGACGAGTTGCCCCTAACTCTAGGGTGTGATTTGGAATGTGGACAAACTTTGGCCATCAGAGCATAGGTTATGAAAGTAGTATTAGTAATCAAAAAGTCACATCAAGTCATGTCTAGTAGCGTATTCACCATTGGTGTGAGTCACAATAAATCTATGGGAGAGAGGCTATAACACGATAGAGTTTCCCTTCTTTTTTACCTCTATGTCGTGCCGTAGAGTTAAAGTTATGAGTACTCTTTTCTTATTGTTTTTCCTTATGTTTCTAGGAAGATGAATACAAGGAGGACACCAACTAGAAGAGTTGAGGATAATGAGGTGCAAGAGGATATTCCACCTCAAGTTGGGAAGTCCAGCAAGTTCCTAAGGTCCAATCCCTATGTGGAAGAGGTAAGAGGTTCCGAGGTTCATCTAGAGTTTAAACTAAACAGGGAGATTAGAGGCTTTTGTTTCTTAGCCCAGAGTCGTGCCTATCAAATAAATTTGGGGAGCATGGTGCCGAGGGAATGTGTGGAGAGCACTATGACGTCTATGCCGAAGATAAAAAACAAATTTTATGAGTGAAATCCATCCTCTTTACTTTTCGTGGCTTAAGGTGGGCGAATGATCCCCAAGATTCCTGATGGCGTGTACAAGGTTTGAGTGCTATTAGATTTACATCTCGGAAAGGTGGATTGTATGTTGTATCAATTAGGGATGTTCTCAAAAAATATGGTACACTCGATGAAGATAATAGGGCTTGAGGCGTCGGTTCCTATGTGAGTGGCCAAGAATTTAAGGAACCTTTTCTTTGTAAGTACTTTCCCCCAGGAGAGAGAGAAGGTAGGGTAGAGGATTTTATCAATATCAAGCAAGGCAATATGAGTGTTGAGGAAGCATTAAGATATGCCCCATCTCTTGTGTCTAATTTACAGAGGAATAATTGGATTTTTGCGAGTGTAGCCGATCTAATTGAGGGAGGAATGTCGTACCATTATGTTATCATTATATATTACCCTAGCCATACTGCCTGGTTTATGCTGATACCTCAAATTACTTCTCAACTGAGAAGTAGCGGCGCGTCTAATAATATCCCAACTATGAGGTTGGGAATCGTTCCCACGAGGAAAATATCTAGACTTAACATTTAACTTGTTATTACTTTGTTTCGGTTGCCATTTCCTTAGAAAGTAAAAACCTAAACGTAAAACGTGGGGGTTTATATCTCCTAATAAGTAAAGACAACTAAAAAGAAACTAACGGAAGTTAAAAAGAACACTTAACAAACACAATCTTTAAAGTTTTGGTGTTTTTACTAATAAAATCAATTAATCAAAGTAACTATGGTTTACGTGTTCCCCACAGGTTCATAACGTGATTACTTCTAACTATACCAATTCTTTCCTAGTTTAAGCCTTTGCATGCAAAGTGATAAGTTATGTATTTCAAGATCTTGGTCCGGCATCTAGAAATCGTCACTCCGCACCGTGGTCCGGCTACGTGTGTTGCTTTCCTAACCCTTATCGTTACCTCATATTAAGCATCTTATTCGTATTTGACTAATTACTAACCTCGTACAATCAATACTAGCCTATTAGATGTAGTAGTCACAAATCTCATGTTTAATAATTCTTTTCCTATATCTACCACCTCTTGTCCGGCCAAGTAATCTTAAGGCGAGTTCTAAAGTTGATCATCCGTTAAAAAGACTTCTCACGCAAAAGCTATAAACTGCAAGACACTATTCTAGAATTGTTCTTTTTAGCTAGGTGTTTACCTCATTATTTTGCTATGTTCCCACAACCTCGTTTAAATGGAGTTTTATTACGCATCGCGATAACACAATATTCAAATAGATTAATAAGAATTCATGTACTTCCTTCATGAGAAAGAGTTAAGTCAAAAGGGTTGCTTATTAATCAACACAAATGACTTGTAATAATCTCCAAAGAATCCACACTAATCACAAACTAATATGATAATAGAGTTCTAATATTGTAGAATCTAATATCCTGGTCCCCCCCAAAACTAGGTTTTTCGAACTTTTTATAAAAATACAAATCCTAATAACAAATTCTAATTACTGGAAATCTGCCAAACTGCGGCTGGTCGACTGACCACGCGACGGACCGTCGTGGTCATGACTGACCGTGTGGACTCCGTCTTCCATACGTGTCAATTTCTTCAGCTGCTGTCTTCATTTCCCCTCAAACGCATTGTGGACGGACCGTCATAGCACACGGTCCTCAGTGTCTCCGTTTCAAAAGACTTCAACTCCTGGAATTTGGTACTGGGATCAACTTCTCTGATCTTCACGACGAACCTGCATGGACAGACCTCATGGCCATGACGGAACCGTCACAAGCTTCGTAAAATCCCACATTTGTCAGACTTCCCCATCTTCCTTCAGCAGCTTCTCTCCATCAAAACATCCGCATTTTGGCTCGGACAATTTCCTGTCACACAAAGCGAAACTTGTAATAAAAATTAGCATAAAAAGGGCCTTTTTGGACAACTAAACTTAAGGAAAAGTAGTTAATTATAACCGTGGAAGCCGGTATTATCAACCCCCTCAACTTGAAATTCGTTGTTTTGTCCTCAAGGCGCACTATACTCACTAACACAATCTTTGTACATTTATTCAGTTTTAATCCTTTTGCAATCATTTGGCTATCAATCCCTATAATCTCATCAAATCTATGCATGCTATCACTATTAGGCTTGAATTTTGTGGGATTCGAACATGACCACAGCCCAGCACCATGCACTACACCTTATCCTCTTCAATTTCCTCACCGAGGTTACTAACCATTCTGGTAATTGCAACTATGTCCTCACTTTAAAATAAATCCCCTCATTTTTTCACACAATGATTTCAGTTTGAGTAAAGGGATTACATTTCAACACTCGCTCTGACCAAAGATCACACTCATTCATACCTATTGTCCATAAGCTTGCCTTATTTCACTTCCTTAAGTTCGCTAAACAACCCTTAGGATCACGATAGGACTTTTTTTTTTTTAGCTTGTAACATAGGCTCAGGGTCCGGTAGGGTACAATTTTTGGTACTATAGTGACTTTTTTTTGCCCTCCTTGACATATTAGCTAAAACCCTCCCTTTTTAAAACATCTTATCTCGCCAAGTTTCTCATATTCTTTTCCCTTTCCTCAATTTCTCTCTTCTTCTTTTTTTTTTTTTTATAATCCTTGTATACTTTTCTTTTTCTTTCTTGTGCGGCGTTCTCTCCTCTTTGTTCTTCAACCCCTTTCGGTCATTCCTCGTAATAGCCACCCTCAACTCCTTGGCCTTTTGCCATGGTCAAGGTACACAATACCCAAGCTGGTCAGGGCCAAGAACGAAGGTGTTTGCTGATTGCCACCCTCAACTTATGCTTTTGGCATAGAGCTGAGTGCACATGTCCAGGAGTGACGCCGGCCAACACGTTTATTCCCAGAAAATATCAGTTGCGGTGAAAAAAGAAAGGTCTAATTAATCTCAATTAGTTGATCAAAGAAGGATAACTTTCATTTGGTTTCTTTTATTTGGGTTGAAATGGCTTTCTTGAATAAGGGCCTATGATCCTTGCCTAAATGTTTGTTCCAGCGTACTTTTAAGCAGGACAACCAGGCAAGTTCTAGCTCATACCAATAGTTGACTTCAATTTCCTCACTCTCACTTAACTGTCCTTACTATACCAATTATTAGACACCTAGTTTATTAAAGAGCTGTAGGGTAATCAATGGTGTACTCTATTTCACTTCTTAGAAGCCACACAATTGTCAGTTACTATGGCCTTCATATGCTGTTATTTTCAGTGTTTCAGGATATCAATTTTAGCCATCATGTCTCTAGAATTAAAACTATGTACAAAAGATTAAACTGACGGTGCACAAACAAAATAATCATTCTTTTTGGGGAAAAAGAACTCAGGCCAGAAAAACCCCAAAAGAGGTAAGTGATTTTGGGCTACTCATACTTCGCCCTAACCTCACTTTCCTTTACCCCCCCCCCACAAAAAACTGCATTGTCCCAATGCTAAAAAAAAAATCTACAATTAGAAGGGTAGGTGAAGCAAACCTGTGGCGCATAGCGCCGTCGATCAACAAACTGGTGGGTCCGGTTTCCCAGAAACCACATCCTCTGTAACCTGGACAACTCAGTGGTGTCCTTCATCAAGCTGGATCACCCTCAGTGATGCCTCTCAACGCCACCCGCCATCAGTAGGGCCCGCCCTTCTGCTCTACGTACAGGATCTAGACGCCCATCCGCTATCTGCGATTTCTTGATCCGGTGTGCCTCCGCCTCAGCAATGAGGCTCTCCTAGCGGCCTCCTCTCACGGCGCTCCTTCTTCCTTGCCTCGCGCCCCCTCATCCCCTGATCGACTCCTTCGCCTCTTAGCACTCTCTGCTCGGGGAGATGGGGGAATGTCTGGAGTAGAAACAAAGCCGCCAATACAGTACCTCAGTCAGGCTTGACAGACTCGGAACTCCTCGTCTCTAGGATCGTTCTGATGTCTGCATCGAAGCTGTCTCTGCAAGCCTGAAGAGTTGACACATCTACCGGAGGGGCTGGTCGGGGCTCAAACTGCTCAATCGAATGCCATCTATGGCGTGGTTAACCTCAGCACTCTTTACGCTGCATCTGCCTCTCCCATACGCGCTTCAGTCAGACTCACTATAGATTTCTGCATCCACGGCTGGTATGATGCAGAAGAGTGATATTTGTGGCCTCCAGTTTTTTGTACTCGCGCAAGTGGGGCCGGTGTCGGTAGGGGGCTTTCTACTCCTCCCGGATAGACTCGACCTGGTAGTGTTCTGTGGATTCTTGTGTGGCTGTTTCGGGCCTGGGCCCTGTATCCTGCAAGATCGTCTGCTAGTGGTTGCACTCTCTGGACGGGCCCTCTGACGTGGGGCCAACTCATGTGGCCTCGTCTCTGATGAGGCCGAAATCAACGGTGCCCTCGGGTTCGCAATGATCTATTGCCAAATGTGCACACCCTTCAGACCTGCAAAGGGCAAAGATCATGCACGGAAGTGGGTAGGTTGTTTGTGACTTTGAAAGGCCCTCTCTTTGCATGAAGTGCCTGGAAGAATCATGCATTTTCCACCTCGAATGCCGGCTATCATCGGCCGCCATCATCAACTGCTCGATCCCAGGTTGAACTATGTTACAGCCAGCTGTGGGGGAAGTCAGTGACGCCTAAGCAGCCACAAGAACTTGGGGCACGAACGTGAGGTGCTTTTTGATGGGCCCCCCCTTTGGGCTCGGTGACCAATCCAGCACCCTCCTTCTCCGTCGCTGATATGTGCAGGGCCATCCACCTCTTGGTGGTTTCCCTCAGGTGCGTAACCTCCTCGTAGAGAACTGTCCATCCTTCCCTACTGCCACAGCGGAGTCAACTCGGCAGTGATGGGGGTCCGAGTAGAATCTACACTGTCGCCTAAGGAACCGACTGATGGCTGGCAGGGAAATGGTCGACCTGCACGCCCCTTGACTCGAACCTGCTCCAATGGGCCGTGTGTTTTAGCGGGAGCATCCCGCCTGTCCGATCTGGTATCGAGAGGTCTGCTACATATGATGCGTAGACTCTCGACCATCTCCTCGCTGTAGCTCCCAATGGACTTGCTGTCCACACTCCAGCGATCCTGGTTAAGATGGTTTAATCTCCGGCATCGTGGGAAGCTTCCCTGTGATTAACCTAACCCTCGCTCCAGGGTAAGTGTGGCGAGTCATTACTCCTTTGTCTTCAAGACTTTGCCGTCGGAGTACACTTTAAACTGGCCGTTCGACACCCCACCCGTTTTGGCGGTCAGCGGGCTGGAGTGGGACTGAACTGGTGTGCTCCGGAGGTGGGAGTCTGAACTGTCAGCCCATCAGACGAGGCCCGACGCCTGCAGCTGTGTGGTTACGGGAAACCTCAGCAATCCTGAGCTTTCCTCGTGCCCTGATACTCCTAAGTATCCAGATGCTCCTTCCTCGTTTTGCTGACCGCATAGGGTGTGCCGGTCATGTGTGCGCTCCTCATCATACTGGAGGCAGTGACACGCCGGGCGCACCTTCTTGGGTGTTGCTCTGGTGGCACTGTACACGGGAAGTGGGCGAAGGTGCCTGGAGCACATATTCATGGTCCCTCTCATCATCAGACCCGATGATCATCGTGCAGACGGGCACAGACCTTGGATCGCCCGCGTGCGTAGGCTCGGTCTTGCTTGTTGCCTATTAGATAGACCTGCAAAGTTCCATATTAGTACGATTAATGTCAACCAGACAGGCAAACTCATATGACATTAAAATTTGAAAATAGAGTGTTAGTATATTGAAAACGTATCACACAACGGGACCGATGACGTCCATCGTGATGATGACGGAACCGTCATAGGTCCGTCGTGTTATAACTTTGTATAATGTTATGTATAAGGAACCCTGATGAGGGAATATCTGACCACATGACGGTCGTGCAGGACGACCTTCGGTGGGTAATGATGGTCTCGTCACAGAGTCCGTCGTAAGACACTTGAAAAATTTTGAGAGACCCTTAGAAACAGGGTCTCTGACAACCATTACAGTCGTCGCAGGACGGACGTCCGTGGGTATTACGTCCGTCACAGGCTTCGGATCCCACAATTTGTCCAGACTTCCCCCATCTTCCCTTCGCAGCTCTCTCTCACACATCCGCATTTGTCCTCTGGACAGATTCCTGCAAAACAAAGAGAAACTTGTATAAAATTAGCATAAAAAGGGCTTTTTGGACCCGACTAAACTTAAGGGAAAATTTTACATTATACCGTGAAGCTCACTGTATAGTCATATTCACAATCAATTGAAGAAGTATAAACTTCGAGCTAGCTCATAACCTTTAAAAGGAAGTGGTGCTAGTGATCAAGGAAACCTTGTTAAAGAAAAAGTGGCCCAAGGTCAAGAAGAAACCTAGAAGTGCTAAGCGTGAAATTGGAGAAAAACGGTAGTTTCCAAAATGTCAAACCTACATGTATCCCTTATACAACAAAACATATGGTTGCGTGTTTATTGGTTCTGGAGTTTCTATGGTTGTTGGAAGGAAGGACATAAAGTGAGATATTTCCTACATTGATTCTAGGAAGAGAGGGTAGCAGGTTGCTCCTAATTTTCCAAAGGATGATGCTCCAACCAAGGCCGTTTTTATGCACTCCGGAATAGGAGAGAAGCCATATGGTGATTGACATGAATGAGGGTAAGTCCTTGCATTTCTTTTTAGTGATATGCGTTCTTCTAAGTGGGGGATATTGGTTTAGTAGATGGATAAAAATGATATACAAACCATGTTGCTTGTGTCATGGTGTTTAGGAGTTTTGTTAAATTGAAGTTCATTAAATTCTTGCAATTGTGTTTTTATTAAGTAGGACTAGTTGTAACATGTGTTATATTATGTTTACCTTGCATATTGCCTTTTGTCTATCATTAATTGCCTAAAGTTGGCATTTTCTAAGAAGTTGCACCAATTCCACTATAAATGCATTGCTACTCACTGTTAAATTTCAAATTTGACTAATTGTTGTTTTAGTCTAAAATTGTTGTAATATATTTATAACTATGTATATTGAATGATGTTATTAATAAAATGAGTTTTTTGTTATTGGAATGAAGCATGTCAGTTTATTGTCATGATGAGTTATTGAATGTTTTCTAGTTTCTTGTTGTGTTGTGAACTCTTGGATATGTGAAATGATTTTTCTATTTTAATTAACGTGTTTATATTGTATGGTCATGATCTTCTAGTTAAATCTCTATTCTTGAAAAGTGTTCGGAGAGTGCAAGTGTCATTCGAGGACAAATGTTGTCCAAGTGGAGGAATTGTAAGACCCTGAAATGACTTGGTGAACACATAAACAATGTTTGTCAAATGTATAAGTTTATAAATAGGTTATTATATTCTATATATATATTGAGGGCAGTGTCTAAGTAGTCTAGGTAAAATTTGGAAGTTTCAAACGCAAGGAACGACTCAAGACGTTGAAGAATAGTCAATATGTGCCCTCATTGTGGGTCGACGACGGTTAGGGTAAGGACAGGGCGTCTTGTTTAAGGTCAATTAAATGATAGGATTAGAGAATTACAGAAAAATGTGTCGAGTTTCGTGAAGTTTGGAGGGAGGTAATGTCCATGACGTCGACTTCGAAAGAGATGCGCATTGAAATGGACCTTGTGTGTAAGCATGTTTTGTCGAGTTTACGTGTTCGTTTTTTATGAAATTTGTGGAGTGAGATGTGCATTACTAAACTCATATAAGTCAGTTTTGGATGGAAACTTTTTGGTAAACCATCCCAGGACATCCAGGGTACTTGAGGAAGACCCTAAAAGTTGTTGCTCAAGGCTGCCCAGACAGCCCACACAAAAAAGAGACAGTGCAAAGGACAAGTAGATTCTATCGTCCCCGGTGGTAGGGTATCTCGTTTGAACTTAGACCAGGGATTAGGAGGATACCAATTTTGAGTCTTGACACCAATAAACGGAAAAAGGATTACGGAAGGGAAGGTTGTGGATAACCAAAACGAGTAAAGATAAAACGCTAAAAATCGCGATCTTGTGTTGCTGCATTGTCCTGTGTGCAGGTTCCAATGCACGTTGAGTGGTGAACTTGTATTTCACCCCATTTACAAAAAAAGAGTTATTGGCGGTTAACTGTAGCGGTCTCTTTAGGGATTTTAAGTTTGTATATAAGTGTTTAACACTTAGCAAGTAGAAGATTCATTTTTTTATAAATCAAAACCCAAAATCCCTTACACATCCCAAGACTCCTGAACCTCCAAAGCCCAAAGAAGAGTTGGTTTGTTCTTATGTGAAACAATGAATGAATATTCCTTCATAAGTAAGAATAACTTCTCAAGGTTTGAATTTATCTTGAGACGCTCTTCATCACGGAGAACCAACTCTGAAGAGTGTTCTAAAGTTTCAAAACCGTTGAATTGTAAATTTCCTGATCACCATGGGGGGTCGGGAGACAAGGGGGGTTAAACGGGGAGGACGGAGTGAAGGGGGAGTGGAGAAGGATGTAGGGGCACGAAAAGGAACCTAAGAACCCATGAATGGCTACTGATACCCTAGTTTTTGGACCTAAGTATGGTTTACTTGATATAGGACTAATGTGATGAATTATTGGTTTGTAGATTTCTCCAGGGGTGATAAGGATAAATAATTGTTGTAGTTTGATAATTCAGGTTTATTTTATTGAGGAATATGTAGTAATTATTTGACATATTGATCATATTACTGAACTTAATTATGTTAAAATTGTTTTGTTATGGCCCTGGTTAAGGTACTTGATGATATTGAAATTAGGTGATTTGAATTGGATTGATGAGGTATGCGGAGTAGGATGTTGGGTTGTAACTAAAGGGTTAAGAAACTTCACTGTACAGGTGAAGTCTTACTTAACAGTGAAGGGAGAGAGTAACTATGATGTGATCGAAATTACAATAAAGTTATTATTATGTGTTTCAAGATTGTGTAAATGTTGTTTCTTTATATTTTATAATATGATTTTTTGAATGAAAAAGATTGCATATTTTGAATAAAATGTCAGTTAGATTTTCAGAATATGAACATACTTATTCATGTATTGTATACTAATACATAGTTTAGCCTATCTCTTCTATTTGTTGTGAGGTGAGGGAGGGACATTTGGGGGGAAGTGAAACTTGGGACACCGTCGCAACAGTTTTCAACAAGTTGAAGTTGTCCTCATTGATCTTCAAGGGCATAAAATCAATTATTAGTTTTCTATAGAAGTATTGTAATAGAACTAAGTTTAGTATTTATATATTTTGAAGGATGGGTCGTGACCAAAGTTTCTCGTGTGTTAAGTTTCAGAGATTGAGACTTAGTATTTTATAGGACTTTATATGAAAGAGCTTTTTTAAAGACATGATATGTTTTGTGAAAAAGTTTTGTAATTATGCCACTACTTCTTCCACTAATTATGCGATGAAATGAATGAGATGTAACGGCAGAGCCATGCGAGAACACCAAGAATAAAAGAGAAAATAGCATCCAGGCATAACCCGAGGGTGGACATAAGGAAGAGGGTGGAGGACATGGTAAACAGAGAGCCGGAAAACCCCCCCCACCAAGCAAATGAGAGCGCGGGGGGGAGACGATTTCTGGTAAGGGTGAAAAAACCACTAGGGACACCTGGGGACAAAGCGGTCCTTGAGCCTTGTTGAGGCCGCTGGTTGGTGGGGCAAGGGTGGAAATGATGCCTCGTGCCTTCGGACAAGAGGGCGCACGAGAGGACCGGAGAGAGGATTATGAATCTGCGAGAACTTGGGAGGCACGTGCAGGCACGGAAGGGAAAAGGACTCCTCGAGCATCCAGGGACCGTCTAATAGTAGGCGGAAAATTAGTTGCATTCAAGCTCTAAGGGCTATGTCTATTGGACCCCAAAGGCATCCATAGAGGAGCATGGGAGCGGAGTGACGATGGGGGATTGGGGATGTGCACAAGGGGGTTGTTTTTGACACTACACCTCGACGCCTCTAGGGGGGGTTTGGAGCGTTCAGGGACACAATGAAAAATCGGGGTATAAGAAGGGGGGGGATAGGAGGGTCGGAGGGGAAAAAGGGATTTGTGAGCACTAACCTTCCAAAAGTGGGCGGCTCCTGGAAAGAGAAAGAAACGCGTTGAGCCCCTGCGTATGGTAAAGCAGGGTCTCGGTGAACACGATTTGAGACCGAGGTAGGAGAGGCTCTAAACATGATGCATCAAGCCTCTTGGGGGAGGGACAGGGCGGAGAACGATGGACTGATGAGAGCCTTTGGGACGTTGGGGGCCTTGGAGAATGAAACATGGAGCCTCTGGATATTGGCGCTTACTCGGAGGATCGATTGCCACAGCCTATGGGGTCGTGCAAAAGATTAAGGAAAAATGCATCTCAAACCTGTGGGGGGTGGGAGGACTTGAAGGAAGTGTGACATCGCAGCCTCTTTAGGCATGAGCGGATAGGGCTCTAGGCATAACGCACTCAAAGACTCCTGGGTTGCTCGACACGGATGGAGAGTTGGGAACGACATGGGGGACCGACACAAATAATGCGGAATGGGAAGGATCATGGGGGACGGTGGTAGCACCGGTGTATGAGGGCTCGGTGCATAGCGCCGCGAGCCTCCTAAGGAGCTGGTGGAGGCAGCTAGGACGATAAGAAGGACCGAGGCGGAGAAGGCAAAAGGTACGATAGCCCAAGTCATCTCGGCGCGATGCCTCGGGGGGCGGGGCAGAACTCATCGGGGTGCGGGGGGTACCTCCGGGCGGGCGTTGAAGTGAGAATTCGAGTTGTTGGGGGAAGGAGGATGATTGTTGCATTTCTGCCTATAGACGTTGACGTACTTTTGGGATGGGGAGGGGGGGAAGAAGAGTAACTGTTAAGCCTCCGGAGGAGGAAGGAAGGTTTGTGGAATAGTTCCTTGAGCCTCCAGAGAAGTTTTGTAGCAAGGGACGACAGTGTTCAAATGGAAAGCAATGGAAAGCCAAAATACGAAAAAAAGAGGAAGGGAAGGGGTGATGGCAGAGGAGGAACACCCATAAACAAGGTCCCAGTTGCGTAGAAAAGCCGCACAAGCAAACAGTGGAAAGAATAAGACTATTGAGGAAGTGGAACCCAAGGCTGATGCGAGGGGAGATACGATGATCGCACGCGCCTCGGGGAAGGCCATGCAACTGAGAAACAGAAATCAGACAATAGTCCAAACATGTAACATCCGACGAGACCAAAACCCGAGGCAGATGGAGACACCGGGCTCGCGACCTTCATATAGCGTAAGAGAGCCGAGAAGCAGACAGGACTCGCAGGAGTCGGACGAGTGGAATGGCATACGGGGCAGAAGCGTGAGAAAACAAATCAGGACCAAAAAGGAACGTAGCTGAAGGGCGGGGAGAAAAATAATCACTCGACACATCACAAATTTCACATCCTAGAAGCGTCGTAACCTAAAGGCAATACTTGGAGCGTGTAACGCGAACAGAGTAGGGAAAAGAGAAGAAGGGGAGAGGCAGATCAAAAGGGTAGCACGGGGTAGAGGGAGAGGGATGCGAACGAGCCTAGTCAAAGAAACGAGTAATTCAGACACAGTGGTAGACGCGGCTCATCACGGTACTATTGCTCAGACATACTTTTGGCCCCTTCACCACCACGATACGCTACCTCCCTATCCTCAACTCCCACCCACCCTCCTTCATCCTAAGTAGAAGCCGCCGCGGGACCAACCTGCTTCAGCGACAACACAACCCATTCTACAACCCATCCTATCGGTATCATCGTCTAGATCAGGAGCGGTCACCGCAGTAGACCCGCGCCAACACGAGACCACCCCAATACCCCCGGCCCAGCCTACGAGCGAGAAGGCGCAACTTGCCGACAGGCCGTAAAACTTGGCGCCTCAAATAATTCAGGCAAGCCCAACCATACAGACGACTCATACAGAATCCCACTCAGGCACGCCGCCCTAGGTTACAGGCGTCAGGATCCAACGACACGGGGGCATCGAGAGTGTCTAGCGCACCACACCTCAGGAGAAAATCAAACTTCTAAGAGCAACAAACTTCTTCACTATACATGAGAGAAACAGAACTAAACCAGAACCACCAAACTCCCCCAAAAGCGGGAGACGGGCGCCTTACCAAACTGGAGCGAGCAACGCCCCTACAAAACAACCACCAAACATCTCTTTTACTACCTTCCACCCTGGCTACTCGCACCTCATCCTAGGGGGACGCAGGTCATACGACGACGCGGCACCGAACAAATGTACCCCGACGGGAAGAACAGCAAAAAGACCACCCCCCTAATCGTAGAAAAGAAGGAAGGCCTGAAAGCCGTGAGGGGGGAGAAATAAAAGAACCTCGAGAGAAGAAGATAACCAGGGGGCCGAAGGAGTAGGAAGGATTAGAAATCAAGAGAGACGAGGGAGAAGGGAATAGGAAAACCCAAAGAAATAGAGGATACTGGGGGTTTTGTGGCATGCGTGGTGATGAAAGATTAATCGAGCCATACAGCGGAGGGCCAAACAACTCCCCCATCCCCCCACACGAACCCCCCTAACGACGACACCGCCACCACCGCCCACCCCAATCTCCCCACTAGCCCCCCCAGGACACCCCCCCCAAGGACCTAACCGACCAAACCGGTTACTATTCAAGGACTTCCTCAGTTACATGGGCCACACCGCAACACCCGAAGACCCCCCCCGCCCTATCCCAAGGTCCAGTACACACAATTCCAAACAGATAACGACAGACCACTAGACCCGGTTATGCGGAAGGAGAGACGGCAACAACTCCCGCCGAAACGAGAGGCCCGGAGCAAAGAGACGACCACGGGGCGCTCTGCGTCCCCCCTCCAGCACACCGCATCCAACGGTTTAACTCATGCGGATATGCGACTGGTGAAGGAGGAGATCGAAGCCCGAAGACGAGCGAACGGCCGCAATCGCCGCCCAACGCTGGGCGATACTTTCCCCGCCCTGGGCGAGTGCTTATCGAGAAGAGAGAAAGGCAAAGGGAGACGAAAGGGAAGATGAGGGGGGGACGCTATATTAGCGGCAGCGGCATGAAGGAATGTTGGGTTTGGTTGGGGGCTGTATAAAAGAAATGACGTCTAGAAACGCTCGGTTTTTAGGCGAGGGGGCGGGGCTCAAGAAAAAACGCATCGAGCCTCCAGGGGTGGGGGGGGGGGATTCTTTACTTAATAAAAAATTGATACTCGAGCCTCTAGGGCATGGCGGCGATCGGGGAACAACAGCGAGAATGACATGGACAAAAAAATCAGCAACCGGCCCTCCATCGGCCATGACCCAACAGACCCTCGGGTTTTACCTGAACTCAGGGCGGCCCCCCATCTCCCTGTTTTGGTGGCCGAAGAACCAAACCTCAAGCCTCTAGGGCGTTCGGCAGGATAATGAAAGACCCCCACCCCCAAGCCCGGGGAACAGACAGAACTTCAAGTCATGCAAAGTAGCAGGAACAAGAAACCCAGACGACTTTATTATCCTCGCCGGCCGGCACAAGAGTGATGGGGGCTGGGCAACAGGAGCCCCTGAAGAGAGGAGAAGATGGGACGGATGGAGGACGGTTAGCACCGGTGGTGAGGGAGCGAAAGGACAATAGTGCGTATCCGAGAGCGATGGCAGAGGCTTAGGGAATGATGCTCGAGCCTCTATGAGGCGTGGAAGGCCTCAGCAAATTGACGGAAACCAAGCAGGCCACACCGACCTGCTAGACGGGCGGAGAGAAGTATGCGAACAGAAAAATTAAGGGAAACAGAAAAGACCCACGGGCGAGGAGGAACACCGAAAACCCCTTTTATCTCCCCCACCCCCACGCAATCCGACTCCTTTTCCCTACCCGAATATACCCTTCAAACACAATTTAGTCTACACGTATCCCTACCTGTTCACCCCAGGTCAACCACTCCCCCACCCGTTCATCATCTTTGGGCGCGGGGCCTTAGGATAATGACAACTGAGACTTTCTAGGCGTATGGAGGGATAATGGGAAACTGACTTCCTAGAACCTCGGACCGGTGTTCTATGTTTGCTTGTGTGGAATACGCTCGAGCCTTCGGGGGGCATCATGAGGGCCTTCCGCAAAATGACTGTTTGAGGCTCTGGGAGTGGAGGGGCTTGGAGGAATAACTCCTCGAGTCTTCGAGGGTGGGGAAGGCTGTTGGGAAAGGCGAAGAGAAAGGGAGAGAACGCCCCGGGATAATACTAACTGTAGGAAACGGAATAATAGGAAGTCACGGAAGGGTCGGTGGGAATAGCGGGTCACCACTCCTATGGCGTGACAATGGGCCCTCTAATGGAAAGTGGGATCATGCTTAGGAAGGTAAACGACGCCTCAAGCCTCCGGGATGGTGTGATAGTACCCGCGTGTTTGAGCGGTGAGGAGGGTTTGGGAAATGCATTCCTGTTGAGAAGTAGGTGGCTGGAAGCTCCGGGGAAAGGGAGGGGATTTGTTTTATTCGAATTTGGTAGTTTGTATTAGGAATGCCAGGGCCGTGGGAGGAGCGGCGAGTCTCAAGGTAAGCCCACACCCTGGGAAATCGAGAAAAGAAGAGGGCAGGAGGTGAGCGGACGCCAGCGCGTGGGCGGGCTATACACTTAGGGCGACGACACCTAGGGGGATCCTCACATGTGCCGTGAGATCGGGAAACGATTCCTCGAGACAATGGGCTTGGTCTTGTTTTTTTATATGGGGAGGGGGAGAGAGGGGATCGGACACAACCTGGAGCCGCCTGCAGTTAGGGAAGCGTGGAGCCGGGAACCGGGCCGCCCCGTTGATGCATCACGAATCCGGGAACGAAAGATAACAGGGCAGGGAAGGTGAAAAAGGAAGGGTGGCGAGGAGGAAACGAGGCCTTTAACGGTAGGAGAAAGAAAGCGATACCCTCTCCCGGACTCGAGAAGCCAACTAGAGGGGTGTTGGGGCTCGAGGAACAGTTTTCTCGACCTTCGGTCATGGGAGTAGCTAGGGGCTACGAAAAGTACTCGGATGAAGAAGGGGGGGGAGGCCGGGGGTACGGGGGAGCGAGTCTGCGAGGGGGGGGAGATGCGGGGTGGAACCTGTGGCGCCATGCCTGTCCGATCAGGGTGCAAGCGGGGAGGGGCTCTATAGTGAACGTGGCGGGGGCGAGCAAACTGGTTCAGATGAACTGCGTTGATGTCAATTTGAGTGTGAAATCATAGATCAATTCGTTTGAATCTATCTTTTCCAAAGGTAGGTCATTTGAATATATATGCAACTCCGTAGTAGTTCATAAACAAGACTTTCAAACGAACTCAATGCAAGATTATTATTAATGAAAACTCATTATTCTTACTACATGTTTTTTGCAACATTGTTGTCATTCCGAGCCTACCACCCTGGGACGTGACGGCACCCAATGACCCATTGCTGGCCTTGACGGGACCCTTGGTCGGCTTACTTAACTCAACAAAAAAGTAAGTTCAAGGAATCAAAAACAATTAATTTTCTTCAACGGATAACATGAAAATAATGTTTTGGACAATATGGACTTAAGTCTCAACATACAATATCTTAATATGCGAGATGGAATACGGGAATGTGGAACTGAATAATATGACATTGACTATCTATCTAGAAGCCATCTGTAACTTATTAGGATGAATGTTGGGACAATTCGGGACAAAATTTTATAAGTAAAAAAATGCGAAAAGCAATAAAAAGTCCTCCGAAATGAGGGGTTAGGAGATCTACCATTGACTCTCAAATAGATAACTGAAGAAATGAGATGTTTATCCATGGTTGACTGCATTGAATCCCAAAAATAGGACAGATTAAAAACACATAAAGGGCATATGGAAAGTGAAGGTTACGAGTAGGCGAGTCCTGTACATGCCTAAAATAATTCTATATATTAAGTTTGATAAGAATAGCAGGAAACTTATCTCTTTGGGCTCCTCTACTCAACTCAATGATAAATTATTCAACTAATATGTAAAGAAATAAAGGATAACATGGGATAGAATATAAATATTTGTAAAAAAAAAATAAACAACTAGTTTGTAAAAAAATGCAATAACCACACTCAAGTTATTATATATTGAAGTAATATAGTTTCGTGGAGATGTCTTAACGAACATAAACTATCACTAGAGTCCTAAGAGAGTACGTAAAAGTTTTACCTAGACGATATGAAAGAAGGATATCCTATTACCTTGCCGTCCACCCTATAGATTGACCTACTAAGGACATCCAATAACTCGATGCTAAAAAAACCACTAAGGATCATCTACAAAAAGTATATGATGACCTGTCTTCCTGTACAGGTTGGCTAATGGTTTATGGCGGGTCGGCGGGTTTTTGGAGATACATAGAACCTTGGTATCCCCATACGTGATCAAATACTACTTCAAAAATAATTAGTCATATGTTTTTAAAAAGTAGTAACTATTTTTTAGGGTTGAGGTAATTGTCAAACTTAGCTTTAAAATCTACCTCTTGGGAAATCATAGTTGCCTCTACTAAAAAAGCAAAGTGTTCGTTGGGAGATTAGAGAGATCTACCTTATTCTTGTTAGAATGTAAAAACATCTGTAAATTCTTAGAGATACCTAGTTTCCGTTATAAACTTTGGAAAGGAATTCAACTCTTTACTCTTTTGCTTGACTTTAAACTGGCGTCATAAATCAACTCTTAGGGAATCTTATTTCCCATAGATACTTTGAAGAAAGATCTTCAACTTTACCATTACTTAACTCTGAAAATGATCCTTAAAACGAAGTCCTCCTATGTTAAATATTTAGTAAAGACTCTTGAAAACCTTTAAGAATTTGTTGTTCACTTACTTCTTCAACTTTCTAGACTTACTCTTAATCTTTGATTGATCTTAACTTACTTGAAAAGGATTATGGATTGCAAAGGTTTTCATGTCTCTGTTTATGGATGATCATGACTGTTTCATGTACCTTGGATTGTTGGATATCAACAAAAGAAACCTGGGTACCATACTTAGGAACTGACTAGTATGAAAAATATGGGGGATATTTGAAAACAATCTCAGGTGATTCTTGGCCTGCTGAAAGGCGTGGGGGGCGCCACGGCCCTTGACAAACAGAGTATGTTCCCCAGGCCATGAACGGGTAGGGTCAATCTGAATTTTTCTCCTTTTTTATCCCTCTAAAACTTCTAAACTCTTCCAGGATCTTTCTGCAAATACTAGAATTCTACTAATACACCGCATACCCAAGATTAAAATTGAGAAAGAGAAACAACACCAAAAAATTTTCGAAACAGTAAGAACGCTAGCCCAAAGCAACGCGAGGCAGGCAAGAAAAATGACTCACACAAGAGAAGAGAACCAAGTAGGCGGAAAAAACGGCCAAGGGGCAGTAGAGCAGAGAAGAACAGACAACGAAGCACGTGGTTGGCTGGTGTGTGGGATTGGATTAATTTAAAAAACACGTTGTGGGTGTGAAGGAAAATAAACAAACACAAAAAGTACTCACTACACCTTAATAGGATCAACCCTCGACGAATCCAATTAGGAATTACTTAGCATTCTTGGCAAAATGTCTTGCATCTTTCTCCATACGCCCGTCATATATTCCTCTTTCTTATCCCAAGCCAACGTGTGATTTATTATTTCTAAAATGGTGTCTTAATGTTAAGGAATTTATTTAAATTAATAAAACTTTAAATAAATTGGATAGAGAGGGTGAAGAGATTATTTCAGCTCATACTTAAATTTGGATGGGGGACTCTCTTTACTTGACACAACCTAACTTGGCAAAAGGTATATCACCCTCCATACGATATCAAAATCGCGCAAAACTCCGGCAACACTATTGAACAGATTTTTTCCAACCATATAAAGAACCGACTCTAACCATCCGAGATAGAAGTATGACCGTTTTGAAAAGACCAAAACCTCATTTCTTAAACCGTAGAGTCTTCCATATTTTTCTTTTTCTTTCCAAAACTAAAATTTTTTATTTCTTAGCTTATTAGGTTACTACGAGCAAGAGATGTTACACTATCTCCCCCTTACCCTTTGAACATTCATCCTTGAATAAGATTTCTTCACTATATATAGAATAATCACATCAGTTCAACACTCAACATACACAAACCCCCGTCTCACTCTACCTTATGCCTGGTTTTCAAGGGAGGGGAAAGAGAGGAGAAGGGGACGGGAGCGCAGCGCGCCAGAGGGAAGGGAGGGGGGCAGAGCGCGGCGGCATGCCGCGGCACACTGACAAACGGTGATATTAAAGAAATCTGGTTCCTCTAAAAGGACCTCCCTTGACTGACATCAAACTCCTTGTATCAACTTGCAAACTTTTCGATTCTAAAATCAAATCGACTTTCATCATAGGAAAAGTATCCTTAATTCAAACATTTTAGTTGGTACAATCAACAAAGGACCACTCCATGGATCTTGTGATGACAAAACCATAATTGGACATTATAATAAAAACACTGCACGACTCACAAAATTCTGCGATTAAACGTTTTGACTATTGCGGTAGCTCCCCAACTCATAAGCTACACTGTCAATTATCTTGGAGATTTTATAAGACCCAACCTTTTTACGAGGGACTAGTTTCCTTTATGACCAAAATCTCAAATACCCTTCTGCGGTGAAAATGTAGAGAAAAAATAATAACAACTAAAAAAAAAACCGGGACATATGTCATTAACAATATCGTCTCGGACTTTTGGGGACTCTGTGTGCTTCTTAATATCTCTTGATAATTTCATCTTCCTCCATACCTCGGGGAAAAGAAGTAGTACCCGCGGAAGCCAACCCAGTAATAAACAAGAGGAAAAAAATGCTCACACAAAAAACTAAACAGCGGGAGCATCACGGAAGAGCGAGTATAAGCACCAGCGTCATAAGGGAAATTGGATGATTTGAATGGCCTCACGAGTTGAGATGTTGTGAAAAGCGAAAAAATCAATGGGAGGTAAGTGTAATCATCCTCGATTTCCCTTGATGAAACCATCACATAATCCCTCAACTATGTTCTGGGTCGATGGAGAGTTAGGTCTACTTGTCAATCCGTCTGAGGATGAAACGCAGAGTAGGTAGACTTAGGTTAAACCTTGGACCCTAAACCATTTCTGGAAGGCCTCTACAAGAACTGAGAATTAATTGTGCAAAATGTCGCTATCTGAAATAAGGAGATCAAAACTACATGAAGTTTCTTACGTTTTACAACACTTCTGTAGTGTTAAATGGCATAATATTCACCAACCTGAGGTAGAGATTGGAACAAAAGAGAAGCCTAGAAGTGGGCTAATTTTTTCATTATTTTATCGACCACATCATCCAAATTGAATCCATCGGCCTTTCTTAACGAACCCTTGGAAAAATCATGTGAGATGAAGCCCATTATATTAATAATATCCACTTTCCAATCCAGAAGTTCTATATAGAGCAAACCTCCCATTCCGTGGTGTTCTGACTGTCAGTGCTGGAAATCGAGCGAGCACGGTGCAACAAATCAGCAAGGCCGGCGGCAGAGCAGGCCCACCAGATGACAGGCGGGAAGTCGCAGTAAAGATGACATCTGCTGAGGGCCGGCGACACAGACACTGAATGAATATTTTTGCAGGTTTCGTTGAGCACTCCATGATCCTCTCTTGGGAGTACCATCCAACCCTATGGTAAAACAAGCTACCTTTATACTCAGCACCCACGATCTCCCTTAGTGCAAATACATACTTATGTGTCTATGAACCATTCCCCTTCATAATCAAGCAAAATAGAGGGGTCTTGGTCCTTTGTTTTTCTTTCACCCTGGCCACTAGTGATGATTACTAGGCCAATTAGGCCCCACTATTCCTCCTTTGGTGAAGAAAATCCATAAGTCTGACTTCTAGGTGCTGCCAAATCTGTGACAGTTTGTGATAAACTCCATTTTTATTCCTAAACCATGGCC